>JAUELF010257287.1:0-11542 GCA_031471495.1 Clinocardium nuttallii
TAAGTCCGGACTTACGTCAAAACTTACGACAATCTTAGCTACGACCGAGTTACGACCGTTGATAAAACGGGCCCCAGGTTACTCTAACTAATCCTGTAGTCGACATGTCCCTAAACCTGAGGTTCAATAAGAGTAATTATCAGGATTTTTTTTAGAAATAACAAATGATCACATCGCCTCAAACTTTGCTTAACATCTAAAGATATATACTGACGGTAGTAAAGATACAGATCAGGCAGTTGCGACAGCAATGGTTATACGATCCATAAATATAACAGTCAACAAAAGACTCAATGTATGCTGACGAACTGACTGCTATTCAATTTACATGAAACTTGATCATTTTAAACAGACCACACAAAGTAGCAATATTGTTTGATTCTCTCTCTTTCTCTCCCTCTCTATCTCTCTCTCTACGCAAGAGCAATTATATGCCTGATCTTATAGAAACATAATTGCCATTAATGATCAGTGACATTTAAGTAATATAAGGGTTAAATGTGTGTGGTGTCCAGCTCATGTCGATTTACCGGGAAATATGTTAGCAGATAGGGCGTTCTAAGAACGGACTGAAGGGCTCTGTGGGTGAAAACATTCCCTAGCAAAAACCGAAATATATTATGTCATAAGAAGCCATAAAAAGCTGAAAATAACAAAACGGTTTCCGAACAACAACAAAAGCAGCCATCCTCAGCAAGGAATCATTTTGAAACCGACACACTGTTATTCAACCAACCGAATGTTTTTTAAGTGTGTGACGCGCCTCTGACTGAATAACAACTTATTACCAGGGAACATTGGTCAATTCATTTTAGACAGTTCTCCTATATATATACATAAGGTGTAATGAACGAAATAGCACAGAGCATTTTCTATGACATTGTAGGGTACACATGGAAGCAAGGAATAATTATCCAATGTCATACAGGGGTCTGATATGCACATATCAATTAATGACATAAATGTTTCCATACAAAGCACTCCATACTTCCTTTTTTAAGGCATTGGAGACATATATCATAGATTTCCAGATGACAGACAAAATTTAGCTATTATTTGGCATAATCGCAATATCTTGAAATACAGCTATAAATAGACCACGAGTCTAAAAATAGAACTGAATTATTCCCTCATTGGGAAGTTTTTAACACATCTTACTATCCAAATGTTTTTGTTTTGTTTGTAACACTGGCTCAGTACTGAGGTAGATACTTCAGAAGAAATGGACCTCCTACCCATATTTCTATTTTTTACCTATTACCCCTATCATGGAAATGACGTCACACACTTCCGTCGTTTGCCCAATGACTTTTTTGTTTACATTATACACATTAGGAAGAGAGATTGCAACTCGTCTTTCCCCTCTTTACTTGTGTTCTCTTACAAATTCAGTGTTTAAACTCCCTTGTTATGGCAGTGTTTATACCGTCCTGGTAAGTGGGTGGAAGTGTATATGTGTTAGATCCCAGGGACGTGCTCATCGAAAAATAAATATGACCCTATGCTTAAATGTCAATGTTGATATTTATACATAGGGTCATATTTATTTTTAGAGGAGCAACGTCCCTGTGGTTAAATGTATATAAAACACCTTATGCGAAGAACTCATTAGCTTAACACAGACATTACACTTCTTATCTGTGTACATACCCTATATTAATTATAGAGGATGCCCAACAATCATATCGGTATTGCTACAAACAAAATAACCGAAATAGCAAAATAGGCAAATATGACAAATAGAACAGTGTGGACGTTTGTATAAATATGTTTATAGACACATGATTGGGCCGTTGTTGTTTACCGGAATATATTACTTATGTTGTAAATACTCTTAGTAGATTTACTTTTTTACCTACACTGTGTCATTTATATTAATATATTTAATCATCAATTGTTGCACAAAGTATTTCGATCCACCCTTTGTACCAGTGAAGGTGTATATATATGTATATATATCCAATATCATACATGGGTCTGATATGTCACTTAATGACATTCTGTTTCCCTCCAAAGCACTCCAGACTTTCCCTTTTTAAGGCATTGGAGACATATATATCCTAGATTGACAGACAAAATATGGCTGTTATTTGGCATAATCACAATATTTTAAAGTACAGCTATAAATAGACCACGAGTCTAAAAATAAAACAAAATTCTTCCTTCATTGGGAAGTTTTTAACACATCTTACTATCCAAATTTTTATTTTTTCAAATAACACTTTTTTGTAACACTCGGCTCAGTACTGAGGTAGATACTTCACACGAAATGGTCCTCCTACCCATATTTCTATGTTTTTTTCCTATTACCCCTATCATGGAAATGACGTCACACACTTGTGTCGTCTGCCCCAACGACAATTGTTTATATATCAACATATACAAAATACATACATTAGGAAGAAGGACAACTCGTCTTTCCCCACTTTACTTGTGTTCTCTTACAAATTCAGTGTTTAAACTCCCTTTATATATCAGTTTAATACCGTACAGGTAAGTGGGGGAAGATATTTCTTCCCTCATTGGGATGTTTTTAACGCATCTTATTATCCAAATTTTTATTTTTCAAATTACACCTTTTTGTAACGCTGGCTCAGTACTGAGGTATATTCTTCATAAGAAATGGGCCCCTATCCATATTTCTATGCTTTTTTCTATTGTCCCTATCATGGCAATGGCGTCACAAACTTATGTCGTCTGCCCCGATATAAATGGTTTACATTAGGAAGAGAGACAACTCGTCTTTCCCTACTAGCACAATACACACATATGAGCAAATAGAACAGTGGGGACGTTTGTATATACTATTTTTATAGGCATCTGATTGGGCCGTTGCTGTTAACCGAAATATATTACTTTTGTTGCAAATAATCTTAGATTTACTTTTTTACCCACACTGTGTCATTAATATTAATCTATCCTATCATCTATTGTTGCACAAAATATTTCGATCGACCATTTGTCCCTTTGTACTAGTGGATGTGTATATCCAAACATATACAAATTTACGGGCGAAGGGGGATTCGATTTACTCAATGAGAGAGGGATATTGATTGGCTTATCAAAACACTATGCAGGGCTCGGCTCTTGCATTTCAATAAAGCTTGCTTGAGAGGGGAGAGGCGACCTTGACCGCAAAAAACATATTGAAATTGGGCCAATAAGAGACCACGTGTCAAACGATTGTTGAACCATTGAATTGAACGATATAGATATATTGATTTTTCAAGCAAACCAAGTGATATATATATACAGTTATATTAATGAAACAATACCTTTAAATATGAATCTTATTGTACAACAATAGAACAGAATACGGGAGAAAAGCTAAGCAATTGGAAGGTAAAAATCGAAAGTCGAAAAGCGAAGAAATTTATTAATTAAATATAGAAATTCTGAAAAATAGTCCCCATAAAAATGCTGAAAGGAGATAAACAATGGCAGCTGGTCAATTGGCTTTATGCCGAAAGGCGAGGGTAAATAAACCCATATGATGATGATGATGATGAATGAGTTCACTTCTAGGCGTTCCAGAGTCAACTCACTTTAACAGCAGGTTATTAGATATTAGATCGAGGTATAGTTTGTTTTATGAATTGCTATTGTAGTCCAGTGTTGTGGTTAGGCGAACAATGAACTAGTTCATCTTCGTAACTTATTCTTAACTTGAAAAGTAGTAAATGTAGACACTCCACTGACAACAATAATATTATGCCGGTGTTGTTGAGCTATAGCTTGGTAAAATTGCTATAGACTGAGCGGTAGGCTTGTATAGCATGGGGACCATTGTGCATTATCATTTTTTGCACATTGTTTATAATAAGATGATTCCTATTTATTTCAATTATTAAACCAATTATGTTGAGAAAACGTTTATAAGCAGCATATAAGGCAGTCCACTTGTTAATTCTTAATCTTTGTTTAATGTTTTATTGCGCATCGACCCTAACACGATACACCTGCTTCAAAACAAAGTTCAGTTTTGGAATTACCAAAATATAACAGAACAAATATAAGGTGACGGACCTATTTTTGTTTAATGAAGTAAAGGTAACCCTTATCCGGCACTGAATTTTACTTTCAATTTCAGAAAATACAGGATGTTCTGAAAATGACTATAATAGTGTCGACTTAGCTAAAATCAAACAATATTTTGGACATAAATCAGTCATAGGTTATTCTTCCGAACAAACCCGGGCGCATGAAAACGGAATATTTCTTAATAGTTGCATGACGGATATCTCATCCTAAAATAAAACAAGAAAAACATTCCAATGAACACTGATGCAGGATGTGTTTTGAGTAAATGCTAGACACATTATTGATGCTGAATACGCATACAACGCAAGGATTATCACACGTGACTTGATTAAACCCCTGCCAACATACAGATGCATTCTGACGCATTTGCAGCAGACGACTTTTAAAAACAGTGTGGCAAGTGGAGAGAGCACTTTCTTTTCTTTTTTCCACAATGACTCTATTCAATAAATATATTTCCATTTTAATGTTTTGTTCACATTCTGCAATTTTGCGGTATGTTAGAAAGGGTTAAGTCATCTACGTCCTCGCATATATACATATATGCTAGTAAACCAGATGTAAAAATAAAATCGCAATTATAATATCAATTTGCTGTATGTAATAATCAATCGGAGAGAATTTTGCTATTTTGTTTTGTAAAACATTTGATTATCAGTTACCAATAAATGCAGGTTAAAGAAACATACATATATGTAAAAAGTACTACCGAAATCTAAATCGATCTACTCGTAGGTGACACATATTATACAGGTATGTGTATTTGTTATTCGCGCAAAGTTTGTATTTACAACCGTCGATAGAAAAACTTTAATACCAGGCTTGATATTAAGTTAAATCCTCACATACTATAGTTATCTACGTAAACATCAAAACAATAATTGTGTTGATTAAATCATAGATCTAAACTGTATGTTTTACATGTGAACATTTACACAGACATAATCATAACATTGTCAATTATATGTTACCGTAGTAAATTACTTATGACATACTAACACGTATGACAAACATATTTCGTCATTTATTCGGAAAACTGATAAGTATGGAGCGGTATTTGGTTCAGAAATGAAATTGGCGAGACTGTTACACTATCGTATGTTCTCAATGGTCGTACCTGCAATAGCAGACCAGTTTAACACTTGCATGATGTACTAGTAGTTTGTCATGTTATTGTTTCGAAGTTTAATATTCATAATTGAGAGTTTAATTGTTTATTTCGTCTTTTTTCGCAATGTTTTCAATTGTCTGCTGCAAATGCGTTAGTTAACATGCTTCTACAAGTGGGTTAAAGCGTTTAATGTGCCATACATACTATCAATACAAGGCGGCTAGCCTAACAACAAGTATTGTTGTACTCATCACTGCATGAAGGTTTCATACCATTATTAGTAAAAAATAAGATGTTTAAAAGAGTTAAAAATAGGCTCAGTGTTAAAACATTTTTATATCAGGAATTCCAATTATAGGGATCTATATTTAGACTACTGTATTTAATAAATAAATCCATGTAAGTAACCTACCCCTCTAATCTATTTATGGAAAAATCATGCGCAGTTGGTCGCGGATGGGATACCCGCACAATGTTCTCTCTCACTATTTCTATTGTGATAGATATTTGACGTGAATTTATTGATAATTCAATTCAATTCAATACATGTTATTGGCATATAGCAAATACATGCTGTCACCAACATTTACAATACTAGTCCGGGAGCCAATAGGCTGAACATGGAATTGCCAGTTAAAGTTTTTTTCTCAACTGATTTAGATACTCTGTGCGTTACTCTTTAAGATCAAAGGGAATAATGTTTGACAAACATTTCTTGTTTAGTTATATTTGATATCATTTCCATAACAGTAACTGTTCTTTGTTCTGGTCCGAAATAAATAGTTTTAGTTAAATTGTAACATATTGCCCGCCAACTGACCAGCTGACCACTGTCTCTATTTATAGATACATGTGGAACCCTGCAGTATATTCAGTCTTAGATAAAATTCAGTCTAGCTCACACGTTTGTGTCTTATTTATTTCGTCCATTCACATTTGTGAAACATAGCAACATGTTTGACAAAATAATGAAAACAACATTTTTTGATGATTTTTTTAGGAATTTGAAAGTAAAGGGTTACTATCTTAATTTCCCCAAAGGTGACAAGCGGTCACCCTCTTTGATCTTGAAGAGTAACACATAGACTACCAAAATTAGTTGAGACAAACACTTTAACTGGAAATTCCAGGTGCACCTGGAATTCAGGGTTTCTCACCCGGACTATACCTTTGGCGGCTTATAGTACAATACATATTTATTACAATTTTACATAAGATAAAATCACGATAAAATTAAACTTAACCATCTGTTTTAAGATGTGCCAAGTAAATATATTTGGACAATTTGCATGACTAGATCTTTGCTCTGACCTAATTAACATTTGAAATTCATTTATATTTGGCTAGTTGTAATAATACCTAGAAAGACACTCTTTTCATAGTTCCCTGTACATATGAAATCCCCAAACTTCTGTTGCATACATAAGTATGGGTAATATCATTGAATCAAACAAATTTGCTTTTTCGGCTACGTTTTAAAGAGATTTGTTCAAATAGAGAATTAAGTAAAAATAAAGCCTTCCTGGCTAGTTCAGATAAACGTTTCTGTGTATTATAACATTTTCCATTCCATATTGTAATTTTTCAACTTTGTAAGACAAATTAATCTCTTTACAAGGTGGCCATTTTTTGGCAAACCATTACTACTGTTTTATCTGTGTTCACCTTCATTCACGATTCATCGCAATATCTTTCCAAATTATCTAGTAAACTCTGAAGACTTTCCTAAGTGTAAGAAAATGATACAGTGTCATCAGCAAAAAGCAAAAAAAACAGCTTAATATCATCTGTATTCAAGTAGTCTGTATACAAAGATTGATACATGTCATTTATAAAGATAAAATATAAAAGAGTCGAGAGTGGTTCCCCTTGTTTTACACCCACGTAGCCATTTACTTTTGAGCCCATTGACAATCTCCAACAATTTTGAAAAATATTCTGAAATAGCGTGCAAAACAAAACTCAAATGTAACTATTTTAGCAAACCACTTGGTGTTTCATGCGGATTTCAGCGATTTGTTTATATTATTTTACCAAAGAAGGCAGGAGTTAACATATAATAATTATACAATAACACTGAACTATTCACTTCTATCGTACATCCTAAAGAAAAAAGGCGTGGAATAAGAATGCGCTATTTTTTAAATAATCGATAATCCATAATTGACATTGATTTGAATTAAGAGTCAGAATAAAGCCATACAAATCATGTATGTTTGCTACCTGTTTAGTTATCCTTTTGCAAACTGCTTGTATTGTCAAATTTTAATTGGTGGGTTGATTTACAGTGATGTATTGTGTACAGTGTATATGGCAACATGCAACTCTCACAAGGCTGACTGCTTGAATCATACTCGTCGGAGTGTCTGGATAAAGCCATATCGCTTTTGACCCAAATACATGTGAATCACTCGTTAATTCAATTGAATAGTATGTACATGTAGACTATTGCTACCTACTTGATTGAATAAAGTGATCGAAGTATCAAATTGGCATTTCTTCTGTCAATTCTAGATTGATTCCGTGTGAAACCCTATATAATCGAAGACGTAGTTGTTGGCTTAACACTATTGTGTAGCTGGATGAACAGAGTTGTGCGAACTTATAGTTGGCTGCGAAAGAATAGCACCGGCACCCCTCTAAAGTGCACTTGTATCACACTATATAGTCGCATAAGCAAAGATAAACTTCACGATTCACTCACCGTCGCTGTCAATATATACGGGTAATTATTATTTACACAAAATGTAGGTACAAACTTCGGTTAAAACAATACAATTACATAAAAGTACATGACTTTGTTTGCGTAGAAATGAGTGTATACCATAACTAGTACGTATTGAATATATGACATTGAGTTACAATTCATTTTAAATGTGTATTGGATGCACTGAAAATGATTGATTTGATCATTTTTGGTAGTTTAACCTTGCTTGAAAGTGAAAGTAGTGAATGCTAAACAACAGTTTTGTCCGGCCTGACTTGGCCCAAAAAACCGGTAACCATTTTCGCCTGGTGAGTTATTTCTTGCATAATGCATGACTCCCATTTTCTTTGAATTGTTTTAAAGATTAGATGTAATTTCTTTCAATTGTATATGTGTTCTACATGGGAAACGCTTAGAAAGTGTGACAATCAAGGACATAAACTGGTCGATTTACATGGAAAGAAAGAAGGAATTTATATGGAGTATTGTAACCTCAAGATCATATTCGTAAGTACATTTCAAGTATTTAAGACGGAAATTTATTCTCTTTTATTTCGTTCACTGTAGTCAAGTTACAAATACAATGGTCTTAATTACATGTAGATGAATTTGTTATCCCAGCGTTATACAATGGTATTTTTTATGTGAAGGTAGTTTAGAGTTGCAACATCATGAAGCCAGTGACTCATCAGTGAAAATGTTACGTCTCCCCTGTCTAATAATGTCGCAAGACATAAACATTAAAAAAGCATTAGATCATTTAATCTAACGACTATCGATTTGTCACCGAGTGTGATATACATGTAGATATACAAACAATGCAAACATTTAAAAAAGACACATGTAAATTATCTTAGTGTAATATAGATGTTTGCAATATCAACAGATAGTGGATCATTTGAAATCATTATTTTGAACAGGTTCCTGTATGCAAATCTCCACATCACTGCATTGCATCTGTTACAAGGACATGTATCTTCTTTAAAACAGAGTTTCGGTCATTTAGTATAGCCAACACTGCCTTAACCATCATTAAACACTTTTCAAATCGATTGATTTCGATGAAAAGGGGAAGATTGGTTGCAACATGTTACAGAACATTGACGTTACATAGTTATTATTAACAAAGCTATTGATACCATGAAATACGATTGATTGATTGTGGTTTAACAACGTTTCCACACTTTTACAGCCATATCACGGTCAAAGCACCTACCCATGTATGTCCTTTCTTTCTCACATCAGTACTCCACACAACATGCTTTCGAAGCAACTGGCTGCTTTTCAACAGAGACATCGTGATAAAAGACAAACGACGCTTGTCGCATTGATTTTGGTTGAGCTTGGGTTCGAACTCAAAACCTGGATTGACAGCCAGCGTCGCTACCGACTGAGCTAATGGGGGTCCGGACGCGCTCCACGGTATTAACCCTTACACTATTTTCAACAAGAAAAATCCATACAACATCATATGAATGTATGAAGGTAATTATGGCTTCTTGTGCGCGTTTTAAAAGGAACATTGCAGGAGGCGCAGTGTAATCTGGTTATGCACTGATTGCAAATATCACATTTGTTTTCTGTTAGCGCTGTTCAAATATTTATTTGGAAAATGATCATATTCTAAATCGATATTTTCAATTATTTAACGCTACCCAAATACAACAATTGTTTAACCCTTACCCAAATACACCAAATTATTAACCTGTACCAAAATACAACAAATGCTTAACCCTTACCCAATACACCAAATTATTAACAGATTACTTGAAAAAGTATTTGCAAAAAACGTGAACAATCATGATAAGTAATGGTTCATTTATTTAATGGAGTTGAACAAATCTGGCTAAGGGAGGAACTGCACATTATGAGCAATTTTTCTAATTGCCTTAATGTTTGCAAAAGTCGTCAGAAAGCATAGCTAGATATGACGGAAAAGGATCAAGAAATATTGTAATTTTCAGTATAAAGTAAGTAAGTAAGTAAGTAAGTAAGTAAGTAATATTTTATTGTTGTGTCATGTCTACATATTATACGTCACCTTTGTTCAGCAATATTTACAACAATATGTGTTTGTCATTTCTGTTTTCAGATATTATCAATTCCAGACCCTTTGTATTCGTTATACTCCTCTTAATCATATCTATATCAACAAACAATGCCGTTTTAGTAATAAAGTAAATACTTTGTGTCTCTGATTTACTTCATTTTGTACTTAACGTCGCACATACCGAACTGGCAAATAGTGGGAGGGATAAGGGTTAAGGGTTAAGGGGTTAAGTTTAACTTAATACATAATGTATTATATATTCTATTTACTGTAATAAACTCCGTGTACGATGTATGATTACATGACAATGTAAATTAACATTTATATAGATAGTGTTCAGTGATTACTTACATGTACAAAAATTGCTGCAAGGTTGCGCTGTGGAGCGAAACAGTCTGTGTACGACATAAGTTCGATACGTCTATTCCATAATAATACATAGAGGATATTTGTTTCTTTTGAGTGGATATAGAATATATCTCATTGAGAAGTGATACAATTGAAAATGTTAAAATTGTATCACTTCGAGTTGAACTATATTCGATATACAATCAAAACAAACAAAGTTTCTTTTCATTTAATGATAATACATTGATGACGATAAAATAAGATACCCATTACGTATACCTTGCATATAACGTGTGTAGTATAACATGACCGAATGCTAGGAAAATGACGTCACGTCAGCGTTTTGACGTCATAATGTAATACATATGACGTCATACCTATATCACTCACAGTGTGGGTGATGTGGATTATATCTTACTGATAGAACTCAATATATCATCGTTAGCATTAAATAAGAACCCTTATTGACACATATGCAAAAGAAGTGTTTTTACAACATTATGGCAAAAGGAAAACTGTCTCATAATAGGCAATGTCTTCCTTGCTGCAATGGATTCAACACTATTTAATTATTTACTATCGTTTATATAAATTTAAATATTATAGATATATTTGCATAACATTTTCCAAGCTCGTCTGTTTTGAGATGATTAATACACGTAGTGCTTAAATTATTGAATTTGTAGAGCTATTAAATAAATACAAGGTATCTAAGAAAATTGGGAGACAAGTAAATAAAATCATATTACTAATTGTTAGTGAATGTTCTACAAAAAAGAAACGGCATACAGGGATAATTCATCAGTAGAGATTACACTGAGCTTTCCGTTCATGTGATTAGAAAGATAACCCGACCCTGTAGCGCGTTAACACGTCAGAGACAGTATTTATATTCAGAAAGTGTATTATTATAATAAACTTATCAAGAGTCATTTCTTATTTTGCATCACTGTTTGCAACACTCGTCTGCTGCAGGAGGTGTGGGAAAAGGGCGTTTAATTATAGTGTTTCGTAACAAAAAAAGAATTAAACATAAAATAGCATTTAAAAAACTTCCAATACATTTTATTAATTTTTTTTTCCTATCTTCACAATCAATTCAACTAGTTCAGTCTTTATATATATTTATAGTATGCTACAATACTCACTACATGATTAACACATTTATGAATAAATTGGATTGATTGATTGGGGTTTAACGCCGTTTCTAACAATTTCTCAGTCATATCACGGCGGCCAGTTCACCTACTCATGTGTTTCCTGGTTTTCTCACACCAGTACAACA
>JAUELF010257298.1:0-11542 GCA_031471495.1 Clinocardium nuttallii
TCTGTTTTCACACATGTGATCATAACGTTAAGGTTGATTTTCATGGAGCATCCACATGCCAGTTTGTTTTCACACATGTAATCATTACGTTAAGGTTGATTTTCCTGGATCACCTTTCATATATTTCTGTTAACCAACCTGTTTACATATTCAACATTCTACAGGTCAATGTATTTTTGTAGTCACAGTGACGTTGACGTTTGACCTAGGTCAATGTAATGCATTTAGATCCAAGCTTTATTAACACTTAACTAGTGTATGAAGAATGAAGAAAATCGGGCCATAAATGAAAGTGATGGTGTAATGACGTGGCTTTGTACAAATGTATTATAGTCAATGTGACCTTAACCTAGGATATCAAAAGTCAAACCTCTCTAAGCTCTCTCGACACTGAACATGTAGATGGAGTATAGAATTCAGTCCGAAAATGAAAATACTAAAGCGATTACTTCTTTTCGTAGACGTTTAAGTCACTGTGACCTTGACCTTTGACATATGTCTGTGAATATGAACCTATACAATGCTTGTGAACATAAGCATTAATTAAGTTGTATACCCATCGGGGAATATGCTTATATAGTCCTTTGTCCTAGGTATGCGAACTCGTTCAAGAGACTATGCTAGTGAACATATACATGAAGCTTCATACAAATCAGATAAGAAATAAGTCGCTAGAGCGATGAAGTCATTGGGACACATAGGTGCGGTTTGATCCCTATAAACCTTCTAGGGGATAATGACCAGAGCCCAATTATGATTGAATAGTAGCGAATTCAGCTATATATATATGGAAGATACCAAGTGTTTTATAGGTCCATACTGGGAAAAATAAAACAAATCACCATGATTAAACAGTAGTGTTTGAATGTTTCATATCTTTCATGTTTTATTTTTATAATCTTAAATTCTTTTTCTAAAACTGACAATGTGTTAACTGGTATTTAGCATGCCATTCCAAGGTATTTTTCTTTAACAAATGGTAACAAAAATGTTCTCCTCGTTCAGTAGCATAACGACTGACTTGATGGTGTCCGGATATGTGGACAAGTAGGACTGGTAAATTACCAAGGAAAGAGACAAAAACTTTCTGCTTGAAGTATGGCTTTTATTTACCAGCTGGAACTTATTGTTAGTAAGATTTTAAAGCAATTATCTTAAAATCAGACAGATACTTTCATAATAATGGATTTTTGAAATCGTTTTGCCCCTTTTCGTATGCTGCCTGGTTGCCATGTTTTTCAACCAATCAATATGTCTTGAACGCTTTTTGTAGAGGGTCACCCAAAAATCAATCTTACCAAATTTTATTGGAATATTACGAGTAGATCCAGAGAAGTGGAGTTTAGACATTTTCCCCTCCTTTCTGATGCCGCAGCAACCAATGATGTCAATCGAATTATGCGTCGTCGGTAAACACTCTAGGTTTTGAAATATGAATTGTCCAAGGGCATCGTGTCGGCCGTGATTGAGAACCAGACTTAGAACATGCTCTTTGAAATCTCCG
The DNA here is from genome assembly GCA_031471495.1 of Clinocardium nuttallii. NCBI lineage: Eukaryota > Metazoa > Mollusca > Bivalvia > Cardiida > Cardiidae > Clinocardium > Clinocardium nuttallii. The sequence goes on from JAUELF010257298.1 coordinate 1,505, forward strand.
AAAATAAATATTTAGCTTACATAAAACCAAGACAATCATTATAATAAAGTTCATTCGTTCTTGAGCTAAAACGTAGGTCTATCGAGTGCCAACTAGATTATTCTTAATGTTGGCATGGCCTTATTTTGAACACATCAGGACAACTTAAAAAGTAACTTAAATATCACCAAGACAATTATTCTGGCAAATAAACAATTTTATTGAAAACCGCAAGGCCTACATCGAGATACTGCTTGTTACTTTGCAGGATTTTCTACACGATTGCCACTATTGCTTTGATTAAAAGCGATGTTTATGGTCATAGTGGTCTGCATAATTTTCTGTCTTCAAACTTTTTTCTATTTTCGTAAATAGGAAGCACATAAAGATATATTAAATGCATATTCTGACATGACATTCCCTTGAAGATTGATTGATTGATTGATTGATTGGGGTTTAACGCTCCCTTGAAGGTACATCGATTAACAATATAATGGGTCCGAAACTGTCAACCAAAAAGTTGAAGATGGTGAGTAAATGGGAGAAAATAGAACCAGGGATGCCCCTTTATTTGAAGTACCATGGTTTATGGCATGCCATCATCGTGACTGGGACAAATCCGGACGATGGCTATGTTTACGGCATACACTATGGATGTGAAAACATTATAAGGTTAGATTTTGAGTAAATCTCCTTCAAAATAAATCCATAGTGTAATTTCTTACGTTAAAGAAAGCTTTCCCCATTATTAGGCTTACACGAAGTTATAATATAAATTTTTTCCGTACATATATATTTAGTCCCTAATTCAATTATTTATCATTATCTTATTCTTCGAACGCTATTTGACCAGTTTTACCAAATGAGCCGTCCCGCGAGGAAACCAACAGTATGGTATCTGCGTAATGTATCGATCAGACCAGCCTGCGCTGTTTGCGCAGACTGGTCCGGCCGACACATTCCGTCTCAGGAGGATAGAGGTATAGAGTAATGATTCCTGAAACAGTAAATACATAGGAGGCGAGAAGTGTCCATCCGGGTAATCCTGTGCGGCATGCTTAGGTTCATCATGGTCGACACTTTTCGCATGATCCACAATGTTGCTTTTCTCGCGAGACGGCTCATATGTACTGATACACCTCGTTGGAGAGAAATACTGCATACACTGCATTAATTGGCTTAAGTCTTTGGGGTTTTTGGCCCGTATTTCTTCGCAATGTTTATTCGTTCTGGTACCCGTAGTGTTTGTAGCCTGATTTAATCTGTGAGAAATATTTTCTTGTTTTGGGACGTTTGAAGCATTTTTGACAGTTTCAACACACATTTTTAGTTGGGTGTAAGGCAATAGATGAGGGACCTAGATATTTTCTATAAACTGTTATGACATGTTGATTAAATGATGTTATTGGATTTATAAATGAACTTGATCTGGCGAGGTTTGGAAAACTGATAATTGTCGATCATTTGGTTAACCATATCTACCAAGTTTATAAGTATTTAGTACTATATCCCAGTCTTTAATGGCCTTATCGAATACAATGACTTCGCGCGAGCCCATTCTAAGCCGACATATGGGACAGTTTTCAGTTGTATCTGAAAAATGCATCTTACGCTTCTTACGAGTTATTATAGAGTTCTTTTACGCCAACATATAGACAATAACAGATTTTCAATTTCGAATTATTTTCGATGAAGTTCCGCTTAGATGAATACACGATCGGCATACATCTACATGTATGGCATCCGTAGTCTTTAATCCCATTATCAATACACGATCGGCATACATATACATGTATATCATCCGTAGTCTTTAATCCCATTATTAAAACAAGATCGGCATACATCTACATGTATGTCATCCGTAGTCTTTAATCCCATTATTAAAACAAGATCGGCATACATCTACATGTATGTCATCCGTCGTTTTTAATCCCATTATTAAAACACGATCGGCATACATATACATGTATGTCACCCGTAGTTTTTAATCCCATTATTAATACACGATCGGCATACATCTACATGTATGGCATCCTAAGTCTTTAATCCCATTATTAAAACAAGATCGGCATGCATCTACATGTATGTCATCCGTAGTATTTAATCCCATTATCAATACACGATCGGCATACATCTAGATGTATGTCATCCGTAGTCTTTAATCCCAGTATCAATACACGATCGGCATACATCTACATGTATGTCATCCGTTGTCTTTAATGCCATTGTCAATAAACGATCGGTAAACATATGTATTACTTGTATAGCATCCGTATTCTTTAATCCCGTTATCAATACACGATCGGCATACATAAACATCTATATCATCCGTAGTCTTTAATTCCATTATCAATAAAAGATCGGCATACATATACATGTATGGCATCCTTAGTCTTTAATCCCATTATCAATACACGATCGGCATACATAAACATCTATATCATCCGTAGTCTTTAATTCCATTATCACTACACGATCGGCATACATCTACATGTATATCATCCGTAGTCTTTAATCCCATTATTAATACACGATCGGCATACATCTACATGTATATCATCCGTAGTCTTTAATCCCATTGTCACTACACGATCGGCATACATGTACATGTATGTCATCCTTAGTCTTTAATCCCATTATCAATACACGATGGCATACATAAACATGTATGTCATTCGTAGTCTTTAATCCCATTATCAATACACGATCGGCATACATAAACATGTATGTCATTCGTAGTCTTTAATCCCATTATCAATACACGATCGGCATACATGTACATGTATGTCATTCGTAGTCTTTAATCCCGTTATCAATACACGATCGGCATACATGTACAATGTATGTCATTCGTAGTCTTTAATCCCGTTATCAATACACGATCGGCATACATGTACATGTATGTCATCTGTATTCTTTAATCCCATTATCAATACACGATCGGCATACATGTACATGTATGTCACCCGTAGTCTGTAATGCCATTATCAATACACGATCGGAATACTTATACATGTATGTCATCCGTAGTCTTTAAACCTTTTATCAGCAGGTTCTCACGTGAGATTGACATGAATATATACAAACTGTATACGAGTCAAAAGTAGTCCCACTATTACTATCATACACATAATGATATGAGCCGTCCGCGAAAAAACAAACATTGTGGAATCTGCATAAATCAGCGACCCGGATCAGCCTTAGCATGCTATGCCGGCTTACCCTGATATACACTTTTCGACTCCTGGGGATTTTCTGTTACAGGAAGTATTACTCGATACCTCTATCACCCAAAGCCGTAATGCGTCGGCCCTTGGTCGATACATTACGCAGAGGCCACAATGATGTTCTTTTCGCGGGACGGCCCAAAAAGGTTATTCTAAAAACAACGAGCTCTGTTAATTGGGCCGGTAATCTATTCTTTGTAATATGATTATCAATATTTCAGGAAACAAACAACGATTCTCTAAAAATGGCCATAATAATAGAGTATACTGTCCATGATAAAACAATATATATATATATATATGTGTGTGTGTACATGTTAGTCTGTGATAATATAAGCATACGCTAAAGCATTGAAAGAAAACAAGTCGTTACAACCATTTATTTAAGGTTTTAGTCTAACCGGACGAGGAATCAAACACGAGATGGACCTCTACCACTACACCGTTGAAACGACCGTCTTAGATTGGGCCAGTCAAGGATGGTACGATATCACTTAATGGTAATCAGACCAACTCGAAGTACCTGCTATGTTTGATGCATTATGAGGACAATCCCTATGGGAAATCGGACATTATGATAGCACTTTTATTGCCTGTCTTCAAGTAAACACGTAATCGTTAATTAATAAATTACGCGGCAATAACCCTTAGGCATGTAAGAGTAGTACTTTCTAGAGTATATATTTTCTTAGCCAACAGCGAAAGGGAAGTAGGAGACAAACATCAACTATGTGTTTGGGAGACAGTGATGCAGAGGTAACGCGTCGGCCTCTTGTATCAAAGGTCCCTGGTTCGAGTCCCGTGGTGAGCGGGTCCTGACTTGGGATTTTTCCACACAAACGTCGCGAGTACTGATTAATATAAGCTTAAAGCTTGCTTCGCAATCGATGTAGAATAAATAATAGTTAGGACCAATCCACCGACGAAACGTGAGACGACAACGAAGTGTGTTAATCGAAAAGGTCAAGCGCATTATTTCAAAGATATTGCAGGACAAACTCCGGAAAACGTACGGTGTTCATCAGCGATATACCAGGCAAATTATTTATCGAATGTATAGGGCTTGGAAACTGTATATGTGACCTGCGGAGCGGTTTTTCGAAAACGTATCTTACCTCTGATGAGGCAATATTATACGTCGGCGGAATTTATGGTAGAATGAGTCTTCGTTCGCATACAGGGTCATGGTGATAGGCATACGTTGACTGTTATTGATACTATGGATGTAATTGACACTCTAAAGCTGCCGAAATAATGTAATAAATCTGTCAAATCGACACACTAGAGCTGCCATCAAATCATTTTAAATGAGATGGAAGGACAAGTAAAATCTGTTATAGTGCAAAACTATGATTCGGAACTCTTGTTTCCAACGTTGATGGCAATATGATTTAGAACCGTCTGAAAACGAAATGTGCCTTACTAGACACATCGGGAGCATAGATGACACTGTTGGAGTTTGAGGACAAACACTAGTGGATGGGATTTCTAGAGTAATATTCCATGATCGCTGTTTTATTGCCTACTACGTAGAAGTAATGGCATACTTTGATGATTCAATAAAATGGGCTGTGACACTCCTAATCGAGAAAGAAAAAATATTTTCGAGCATGTTTCACCAGCATGTACTCACTGAATAACTTTTTTTTCCATCTCAGGTGTATTAGGAACAGACCAGAACATACTGTTTTAACATATACGTATAAATGTATCTTGTTGCATACAAAACATTATTTACATACTATTTAACATCATGTGATAAACAAAAGATACATAATTGTTATTCTGTTGACAAGTTCAGAGGTGAATGACCAGAAATTTTAAATTTCACAAATGAGCCGTCTCGCGAGAAAACCAACATTGTGGACTATGTGAAAAGTATCGACCCGGATCAGTCTAAACATGCCCTCGGAGACGGAATGTGTCGGCCCGGATCAGTCTGCGCGGACTGCGCAGGCTGATCTGGTCGATACATTGCGCAATGCCATTATGTTGGTTTTCTCGCGTGACGGCTCAAATATAGTTTAACAATATGGTTATAGTTTATAGTGAAACATACAAACATGAACAATGATAGTTCACTAATCACATTGCACTATAACGATTTAGCGTAGATTCATAAAAGTATGTACTTAAAAGGAACGTTTGGAAAAAGAAATAATAGGACAATATGCCACAAGTATTCATTTGGTCAAAATGAACAATGCGAAACAATCTACTGACGCCAAATAGAGATTTAAGTCACACAAAATATTAATAATTCACGCCAATATTAAGTGTATATGCACACTGAAGCTCGAGTTTACTACGCATATTAAGAAATATCAACATACTGTGTTCAGACGAGAGAAAATTGTTAGTCAAAATTTGTAAAACGTGTTTCTTTAACGTAACGTCAGTTCTAAATGTAATAATAAAACTTAAAAAGTATCCGTCAAAGTATGTATGTGTTTGTGTCTGGGAAGTCTCCGTAATGTCTTATCATCTACTTAATCTTTTGTCACCTGCAGACGCATGCGGGTGCAGTAGCAGCAGAAACACTTTTGAAAGGTTTGTTGTATGTGGGAAAGGATTAATCATAGGGTTCGGGTTATCAGAACGTGTGTTGCTTTGAGACATCGGTAATTACACTCAGTACAATCATGTCAAGTACAAATGAGCCACACACTTTTGGCTGTTATAAATAGTTTTTGTTTTATTTGGGCTTGACGCCGCTTTCAATACTATTTCAGTTATTTCACATCGACATTTCACTTATTCATTATCCCTGGGTAAACAATCCCGTACTAGGCTAACCATTTGCCTTGCCCAAGGACATTCCACCATGCACGCAGCGCCGCGAATGGGGATCGAAGCCTGAACGGATATATGAAGGTATATATAACATATATACGCGGTAAGTGGATACTCCGACGAAACAGAGTTTATGCACTGGCTCATCTGAGTCTATTCTGTTCATAGATACTTCATAAACCCAACTCGCTGGACGCGGCTATATTAAGTACTCCCGAGAGGGGATGTAATGCTTTATTCCACTCGGCTGTCGGGTGAAAGCGTGTTTAATAAATCAAAGCACTGAAAGTGCTCACGACAAGGGTCTAACTGCAGATTACATTTGGACATGGATTTACCGATCCCAAAAGTCTAACTTGAACTCTACTATCGAATCAGAAAAAAAAACCTGTGTTCTCTACATTTTCTTCGGTGTGATATAACTGAAATATTTATAAAGGCGACGTAAAACACCATACAAACTATTAATCAGTTTCTAAAAGTGTTTCACAAGGCATAGGTAAAAATGTTTAAAGGATTTTGTTTCAGCGGTGTCAAATAACAATTGCACCACTGTTATAAGCAATTTATTAAACCAAAAATGAAAAGGTCAATTATAAATTTAAAGAAAGAAGTCCGCCCAGACCGGGAATGGAAACCATGGTCTCCCCCTTGGTAAGCGAGAGCATACCCACTGAGCCAGATCTCTTATAAAAATATGTTCATTTGCAAATTATTATGCTTAACTATAATTGTTTAATCATAAAAGCTTAAAAATATATATGTTTATTTGAATACCACCAATGTTTATTGTTTGCTTCTCTATATTTGATGTATTTACATGTTGTATTTTAGGTCGGAGGCCTTTATTACCAAATAAAATATGTCTATGTCTATGTCTTAAAATAGTTAATTTATTATTCTATTAAAAATCGATAAACGAGCAAGCGAGTTATTTCCAGGGACCAACTTGTTTTTGACTGGTCAATAACTATCACGCCAGCTGTCATTCAATGTTAAGTCGTAGGGTCAATATTTGGAGCGTTTTTATCTTTTTAAAAGTTAACTATCATTTGATTTTCTTTAAACTTAACTATCTTAGTCCGTCTTCTGGGGTTGTTATGGTTAATTTTGATTGGGAATCTGATGTATCTACGAAATTATCTAGAATGAAAAAACTCTAGTACTTAGATTCCTGTAGATAACGTTATCGCTGAAAAGTTTCGAAAGGATTTAGGAAATACCGTATATTCTATATTTGTCAACTGTTTATTTTATTATCATTTAAATCATTTGATTATTTGAGTATATATTTTATCATTGGGACTCGATTATCTGAATTTGCTTTACTTTACTCCACTCGATTTACAATATTTAGGAATCACCCATGAATCTTATTTTTTTATCATATCATTCATATATTTTAACATAAAAATTTCTTTCGAGTTCTTTCGTTTGGGTAGGTGTGTCAAATCAAATCCATTTCCGGCTGCATATGCCAACACGTTTTCATTATTTTGATTTTTAGATCGGAACTATTGGCGGTACGAGATGACCGACATGGGTTTTCGTTGGCGCAGGCTGATCTTGTCGATACATTACGCAGATGCCATAATGTTGGTTTTCTCGCAGGACGGCTTAAATATACATGTTTTAAGCAAACGGATCTGACCATAAGTTCTCATAATGTGTCCTTAAGTCGTTTCCTACGAATGCGTCAAAAAAGGTGTGTACGTTTAGAATGGTTAATTCTTAGACAGTCCCATTTTCATGGTATGTGTTCCCCATGAATTTTGGACCCAAAAGACATTGTCGTCTTTATACCTTATTCCTATCGAGGTCTGTGTGAAAATCTCATATAACAAGATTATGGGAGATTGAGTATCAGGACGGGTCGTGTCGATCTACCTTAATTTGCTTTACGTTATGTTGACTTCCTATTTATTCAGCCAGGATGAGTTGTGCGCAAACAATTGTATCCGTCCTTTTTATGGGAAACCAAATACCTAATGCCGCATTAAAAAACATCCAGAACGTTTTTCCTGCCAAATGTCCAATAATATAACTGTCTGGACATGCATGCTATGTTGAACCGTCTGCAGTAGGTGTTGTGAAATGCTCGTACCCCTAGTTTCACCACCTCTTAGTACCAACGAAAATTTCACATTTCGTTTATCGCTCATTTATTAATTTTAGCTACCAACCACTGTATTTTTCAGTGAATATCAGTTATTAAATGTATCCTAAATTAAAAGGTACACCTCTTTCTAATTTAGAAGTGCAGTTCTTAAAACAGAGGTGTACCTCAATTTTTAAACTACAAAGTAGAGGTGTACCTCTATATTTAGAGGTTGGTCTATATATTTTAGGTGAACATTGAACAAGTTTTTGATTACCTCAAATAAAGAGATGCACCTGAATATTCGGACCGGCAGCTCTAAATATAGGGGTGCACCTCTACTTTGGGGATATGTTTAGGGGTACACTTCTCTATATAAATACTCTCTAATAATATCATATCATAGATGACATGCATCCGTTTTGTAAATTAATAAACAATACATATTATTAGGTACAACTTTATGATCCCTTTTTAAAAACAAATAATACGTAGCAGTATGTGTTATACACATATAAATACTAAAATCTAGCTAAATCATCGTATTCTATATGGCTTTCAACACAGACTAATGCAAATGTATTCGAATTGTTCATATTGGCTAATGCTATGATTATGATCGCAATTTTGCCACGTGGGTATATTTGGGCAAATCTCCTCATATAAACATGTGTTGCCGAGAAATGATTTATTCCGCTGAACGAACCAAAATATATATATTTTTCCAATCGATCACGTTGAAGTTTTTCTTGAAGTTTGAATTCATATCTGTGTGATTTATTTGGACATATTCTTAGTCCTCGAATGTAGACTATGAACATGTGAGGGTTCAAAGCAGTACGCCTACTTAGTTTTTCGAAATTCCTCTCGATGCTTCTGAAAAGCATTAAGTTAACCCTTTCCCACACACAGACACTCTCTGGCGCCTCATCAGCAGACACACTTGAACACACTGTGGTAAAATGAGCAATTTCTCCAATTGCCACAATGTTTTGAACTCTCTCTACATAGTAAAACATTCATTTTTATAGGTTAAAGCAATGTCAGATTGTACCATTTGAATGATAGTCATATATTGATTAAGAAAACGTTATTAATTCATAATTATTAAGGTTTTATCTAGGAGTGCGGGACTTTTATTTTAACATCAAAATACTGTTAAATCAACCTACTGTTAAATTAACCTCCTCGGTGTTGTAGCCAAGCCAAATCTAACTTTGATATAACGTCGGACCTGTATTTCTAGCACATCAGATAGGCATTTCCGGTGAATAAAGCCGTGTTGGAAAGCTTTATCTCCCCCCCCCATGATAGATAAGTGAGTCACGCGCTATGATGCAATACTTTTCTTTTCTTTTCTTATACACTTCATGTAAGCATACTTTTGATATTTTAATGGATGATTTCCATAAACATTAACTTAAAAAATAATATAAATATATAGCTTCAAAACAAAACAAAATAACCATTTAAATACGTTTATATTGAAGGAACTTCTTGACGTAAGCAGTGAATGAAAATTACTGCGCGTCATGACGTCAATAAACATCATCGCGGTATGCTAGAAAAAATATCAAGCATGTGTCAATCATGTGGACCGGAAGCACATGACATATATTATTAGTCCGTACAACGTCAAGACTCCGACGTTTACCCGAAGTTAAATTATGGTAGGCGACGATGTGATCAAAATCCAACATCGTCTCGACGTCGTGTGTTTGCTAGGAACCTGCAGCAAAGTGTATTAACTTTGGCTAAGTTGTCCATAGGGTGATTTTGGCCAAATTACACATTTAAATAGTATTGGTCAATAGTAATTATTGGATAATCATTTTGGTTAACTCTGACCAAACCAAAGAATTAACCAACTGGCTGCTGTCATTAATTGGTGACCTTGACCTTGAAATAATGTGCCTGGAACATTGGTTCTGCATTTCCTCT
>JAUELF010257309.1:0-11541 GCA_031471495.1 Clinocardium nuttallii
TAACGCAGGGTCTGGAATCCCCTTCACTCATCAACCAGTGTTTGAACCCCTAACGCAGGGTCTGGAATACCATACACTCATCAGCCAGTGATTGAACCTCTAACGCAGTGTCTGGAATACCCTACACTCATCAACCAGTTATTGAACCCCTAACGCAGAGTCTGGAATACCCTTAAATCATCAACCAGTGTTTGAACCCCTAACGCAGGGTCTGGAATACCATACACTCATCAACCAGTGTTTGAACCCCTAACGCAGGGTCTGGAATACCATACACTCATCAGCCGGTGAGTGAACCCATAACGCAGGGTCTGGAATACCCTACACTCATCAGCCAGTTATTGAACCCCTTACGCAGGGTCTGGAATACCCTACACTCATCAACCAGTTATTGAACCCCTTACGCAGGGTATGGAATACCCTACACTCATCAACCAGTGTTTGAATATCCCTAACGCAGGGTCTGGAATACCCTACACTCATCAGCCAGTGATTAAACCCCTTACGCAGGGTCTGGAATACCATACACTTATCAGCCAGTGTTTGAACCCCTAACGCAGGGTATGAAATTCTCTACACTCATTAACTCAGATTTCAACAAGGATTGAACCACTAACCCAGATTTAAAGTAAAAGTACATTATGTATGAATAGTCTAGATATGGCATAGTCTGTAATGCATGGATAGGCTAGATATGACAAGTCTCTTATGCATGAAAATTGTAGATATGGCACAGTCTCCAATCATGAATAGGCTAGATATGGCACAGTCTCCAACCATGAAAAGGCTAGATAAGGCACAGTCTCTAATTCATGAATAGTCTAGATATGACACAGTCTCCAACCATGAATAAGCTAGATATGGCCCAGTCTCCAACCATGAAAATGCTAGATATCGCAGAGTCTCTAATTCATAAATAGTCTAGATATGACATAGTCCCCAATCCATGAAAAGGCTAGATATGGCAGAGTCTCTAATGCATGAATAGTCTAGATATGGCACAGTCTTTAATTCATAAATAGTGTATATATGGCACAGTCTCCAATTCATGAATAGTCTATATATGGCACAGTCTCCAATTCATGAATAGTCTAGATATGGCACAGTCTTCAATTCATGAAAAGGCTATATATGACAAAGTCTCCAATCCATGAAAAGGCTATATATGGTACAGTCTCCAATTCATGAATAGTCTAGATATGGCACAGTCTCCAATTCATGAATAGTCTAGATATGGCACAGTCTTCAATGCATGAATAGTCTAGATATGGCACAGTCTTCAATTCATGAATAGTCTAGATATGGCACAGTCTTCAATTCATGAATAGTCTAGATATGACAAAGTCTCCAATCCATGAAAAGGCTATATATGGCACAGTCTCCAATTCATGAATAGTCTAGATATGGCACAGTCTCCAATTCATGAATAATCTAGATATGGCACAGTCTTCAATTCATGAATAGTCTAGATATGGCATAGTCTTCAATTCATGAATAGTCTAGATATGACAAATTCTCTAATTCATGAATAGTCTAGATATGGCAAAGTCTCCAATCCATGAAAAGCTATATATGGCAGAGTCCCCAATTCATGAAAAGCTATATATGGCATAGTCCCCAATTCATGAAAAGGCTATATATTGCAGAGTCTATAATTCATGAATAGTCCAGATATGGCATAGTTCCCAATTCATGCATAGTCTAGATATGGCATAGTCTTCAATGCATGAATAGTCCAGATATGGCATAGTTCCCAATTCATGCATAGTCTAGATATGGCATAGTCCCCAATTCATGAAAAGGCTATATATGGCAGAGTCTCTAATTCATGAATAATCTAGATATGGCACAGTCTCCAATTCATGAATAGTCTAGATATGGCATAGTCCCCAATTCATGAAAAGGCTATATATTGCAGAGTCTCTAATTCATGAATAGTCTAGATATGGCATAGTCCCCAATTCATGAAAAGGCTATATATGGCAGATTCTCTAATTCATGAATAGTCTAGATATGGCGGAGTCTCCAATCCATGAATAGGCTATATATGGCAGAGTCTCTAATTCATGAATAGTCTAGATATGGCATAGTCTTCAATTCATGAAAAGGCTATATATGGCAGAGCCTCTAATTCATGAATAGTCTAGATATGGCAAAGTCCCCAATTCATGAATAGGCTATATATTGCAGAGTCTCTAATTCATGCATAGTCTAGATATGGCATAGTCCCCAATTCATGAATAGGCTATATATGGCAGAGTCTCTAATTCATGAATAGTCTAGATATGGCGGAGTCTCCAATTCATGAATAGTCTAGATATGGCAAAGTCTCCAATTCGTGAATAGTCTAGATATGACACAGTCTCTAATCCATGATAGTCGAGATATGACAAAGTATCTTATACATGAATAGTCTAGATATGACACAGTCTCTTGTGCATGAATAGGCGAGATATGGTATAATCTCATGAATAGGAGTTCAACAGATAAAATAGAACACATCTCACTAGGTTATAAACAATGACGATTTAATGACGTAAAAGAGTCTATATAACTTCTAACCTATAAATAGAAAGCAACAACAACAACAACAACTGATTAAATGTTTGGTTTTAAGTTTCTATAAACACTTCACTGGTGATTCTAGTTGTCTTCAAAACTGACGTAGAAGGTCACATAACTTAACCATTTTCCACATATATGCGCTTTATGCCACATCTGCAGCAGATTACTTTTGAAAACATCGTGGCAAAAGGCGAAATTCTTCATAATAAGCGATTTTACCTCTTGCCGAAAATTATTTAAGCTCTATCCAATTATCATACTTTTATTCATAGAGATTTTCTATATGTTTGACTTGATAATTTCAAAGTCGTTTTCTGCAGATTAATTGTATGCGGGATGGGTTTAACATAGAAAAATAACCATTCTTTTTTAAATAATTAAAAGAGTACGATCGCCTAAAAACGTGACTTCACTCAAAACTGATATGCAGGGATCCTTATCAAACATTTTCCGACCATAATAATAATAATAATAATAATAATAATAATAATAATAAAATAAATAAATAATAATAATAATAATAAAATAATAATAAGAAGAATAATGACGCCTCTGCAGCAGACGGCTTTTTGAAAACATAGTGACAAATGAAAAAAATGCACAAAACGTGCAATTTCTCCTTTTGCCACAATGTTTTCCACGTTTAGTCATAGGCTAACCATTCAGTTATAGAGATTTCCTATTGTTTGACAAAATATGTTCAAAGTCGTCTGCTGCAGAATTGTCGTAGGAGGGAAAGAGTTAATTCTGTATGAAAATGTGCAGTAATCTAGATTGGACGTTTCTTCCTATTCGACGACTCTAAATGCTCTCAATAAAGAGAAGGAAGTAACACTTTCTGGGAGTTAACAGCCGGTGCCCGTGGCAATCACTAACCTCTAGATAACAATAAACTGGAGTCATGCTTTTCTACATACAGCAAATCAACAGCATTTGAAAACGTATAAGCACGTATTACGTTCGTATATTGAAACATCTATATCTATAAATAACAGTTAACTATTGAATTGAGTGAAAACATTGTGTAAACAGGAAAACTTGCTCGTAATGAACATTGTATTCCCTTTACCATAACATTTTCAAAAGTTTATATGTTGGAGATGCCACACAATATATTTGAATATGAAAAAGGGTTAACGCTTTTCCACTCCCAGACGCTTTCCGACGCATTTGCAGCAGACGGCTTTTTTGAAATGACAGTAACAAAATAAGACATTGCTCAAAACGAGCAATTTATCTTATGCCACAATGTGTTCAACTTATAGTCATAGTTTATCCATTCAATTATAGAGATTTTCTATTGTCTGTCCAAATATGTTTAAAGTCGTCTTCTGCAGACTTGTCGTATGAGGGAAAGGGTTGAGGGGACATTACTTTATGCCTACTGAATCACGCACCGGTCACAGTTAGCTCCCTTTACTAGTAACCTGGATTTCAGCCAGTTGTGAAGCTCCGGGTGCTCTTCAGATAGAGTCAATATTGTCGCGCCACCATTCGTGACAGCTTCCGGGTTCATTCCATATTTGATGAGAAGTTCCACACATTTGATCGACCCACCGGAAGCAGCACTGTGCAATGCCGACCACGCATATCTGTCTCTAACTCGCATGTATTCCAGATGGTTACGGCAGATGTATTCCACAATTTCACTGGAGCCTGCTTTGGCAGCGGTATGTAGTGCCGTGCTACCATCTAGGTTAACAGTGTGTTTGTCGATATTCTCTAGAATAAGGGCAATGAAGTTTTCAATGACCCCTCCCATGGCTGCGTAATGAAGCGCGTTATTGCCCGCAAAGTCGCATTCACCGACCATGTCCTTGTACTTGCTACACAAATAATCAACGGTATCTACCTTACCGAAGCACGCAGCCACGTGCAAAACTGTCTTCCCATCAGCTGTTCTCCCCATTGGGTCCATGCCTTGTTTAATCAAATGTCTCATACATGTTAGAGACGATCCACTGGCAGCGTCGTGCAGAACAGTCCAGGAGGAATCTCCGACTTCTTTCATCATCGACCGATACTGAGAACAAATCCACCTGACTACGTCGATGCGACCATAGTGAGCGGCGACATGTAGCATCGTCCTTTTATCAGAGGTTCGAAGCCCTGCGCTGATTCCTTTCCGTATTAAATAGATTAGACAATCCAGCGAACCGCCTGAAGCAGCATCGTGCAACGCATTCCAGTCTTTGGAATCAGCCATCTTCATGATGCTTTTGTATGTTCTACAAATGTGCTTAACAATCATCACATGACCATAATACGACGCCAGGTGAAGCATCGTCTTCCCAAGGTAGTTCCGAATGAACGGATCCGCGTTCTTTGTTTCTAAGAGATATGTCAAAAAGGGCAACGAGTTTGCAATGGCAGCGTAATGTAGCGAATTGTTTCCGTCTGCATCGGTCATATGCAACATCTCATCATTAATGTCACAGATGAACATGGCATTTTCGATCTTGTTCACTTTGAGAAGACCGTAAATAAGCGTGATTCCAAGCTTCTTGAAGATGCGAGTTTCACATTCGATACCGATTAGATATTTCATACTCGCAACACTACCAAACGTTGCAGCGTAGTACAGGGCATTTCTTTTCTTATTGTCAGTCATGTTAATCATTTCGGGGAAACTTTCACAAATATACATGATGGTTTCAAGTTTATCTTTACTGGTCGCAGATTGCAATATCGAATTCCCCTTTGGGCCCTTAACGTAGGGATCCATGCCGTTAGAAAGTAAATAGTCTAAACACTCAGTTGACCCTACCATGGCAGCGAAATGAAGAATGCTATTTCCATCTTTGTCAACAGTTGTCAACAATCCATCGAAACGTTCGCAAACATAGCGTAAATTGAGTAACGACCCTTTCCTGATGCATGCGTGTACAATGGATTCTCCGTTGAATGTCAACACTGACGGGTCCATACCATCGTTTATCAGTTGCTGTATAACCTTGGTATATCCTTGCAGACACGCAACGTAGAGTGGGCACCGGCCAGTGCTATCGACGGCTTTGTACAAATCCTTATACTTTTTACACAAGTAGGTCACCACTTCACGCATCCCACTCTCAGCAGCCACGTGTAGCACCGTTCTACCGTCAGCTGTCGGACTTCGTGGATCAAGGCCTTTGTCAATTAAATAGCGGATACAGTCGGCAGAACCACCTTGCGATGCGTAATGAAGAGCATTCCAGCCTTTCTCGTCTTTCTGAAGTAGCATGTCCTTGTATATCTCGCACATGTACCACACAGTGTCGACATTTCTAAGAAGAGCGGCTAAATGCAACACTGTCTGTCCCGAGCTGGTTCTCGCCTTCACGTCTACTCCTTTACTAACCAAATAGGCGAGGAAGTCTGATGTCCCTTCGGCTGCAACGTGTATGACGTTTGACCCCTTCTTTGTTGTCGTGTCGGCGGAATACTTTCGGTAGTTGTTGGCAAATTCATAGCAAGGGATGGAGCCCCCTTTGGCAGCAAAATGTAAGGACGTCCATCCCCTTTTGTCTGTGGCCTCCGCTAATTCTTCCCCCATGATAAAGATATACTCCAGTATGTTTATCTTGCCTCTTTCACTAGCTACATGAAACAAATTTTCCCCACTAGCCCGGATATATTTTATATTTCCTCCATGGCCTAATAGAAACCCAAGTACTTTGGGATCGTCCTTGCCCTCCAGTGACCTAAACAACATTTCATTTGTGACCGCCACGTGTTTGATTGAGACCAGGTACTCAACTACGTCGTATTGTGTATTCGCACACGCGCTAGCCAGACTTTTGTTAAGCTGGTCATAGATTTCTGACTGTGAGATTCTTTTTAATATGTTATTACTACTGTCCAAACGTTTTAACGCCATAAGATGTCCGTAACCAGAGAAATACACAATCAGACACCTCTGTGATGTATCTTGTGTGTAGAAAAGCGGCACACCTAGTGTATCCACAGCTGATCTAACAAAACTCTCGTTTGCCCAGATGTTTAACTTGGCCACCGCATTCAGATCCTTTTCGACCAAAAGCCTGTTTATTAGGTAACTAAAAGACATCTTATGAGTTTCTATGTGTTTTGTGAATTTGCCTATATATCCGAATGGGCAACATTCCATCAACAAACTCTGGACCGTTTCTATGGCAACGAGAAAAACAGATTCTAACACTGTGTTGTTTATGAAAGAATAACCATCCCCAGCTGTTGTAAGATAAAGTCCTACAAGAACATTTGCTGCTGCCTCGATACTGGCAGCGTCGAGAGAAAGTGAGCTCCAAAAATGTTTAACTTTTGTAAATAACTCTGAGTTTTCTTCCCTCAAATGACCTATTTTAAGTTTGTTATCAGAAAGCAGTGTCATTATAAGTGTTATGAAGAGCATTTGGTTCTCCAATTGCATACTCTGTAACTCATCCTTCAGTGCAAGGACAGGATTCTTAAAAGAAAGAACGATGTCATCAAAGTTGCCCTTCACGAATTTGGAACAGAGCAGTTGGAAGCCGACACCTCTGTATTCAATGTTACAAAGGGCTCTAATCTTTTCTTCTGTAAGCCTA
This sequence comes from Clinocardium nuttallii, assembly GCA_031471495.1. Taxonomy (NCBI): domain Eukaryota; kingdom Metazoa; phylum Mollusca; class Bivalvia; order Cardiida; family Cardiidae; genus Clinocardium; species Clinocardium nuttallii. Next base: position 7,113 of record JAUELF010257309.1, read on the forward strand.
ACTTCGTTGATGGCGGCGTGCACTACAAGTGCATTCCGTTTGTCAAGGAAGGTTGTCACGTCGACACTGTTTCCAATTTTGAAGAAATGATAAATAGCTTCCTCTTTACATGCCTCTAATATATTGGATCTTATAGTAAAAATAAGCATTAATCTCCCGTCTTCGATCTGGGATAGCAATATATCCAAGTTATCATTCCACTCCTGGATCTCCGTGTGATTCGGAACATAGGGACCGAGCGCTCCATCAACTAACACCAGTACTTTCTTCTTGCCACCAAGATGTTTTAGAATGGCTGACGGAGTTCGAAGGATGATTTGGTCTGTCTCATCCCCTTTCATCATCTCGCACATCATGGACTGCGCTAAGTGAGTCTTCCCACTGCCCTTCGGTCCTTTAAGAACGAGGATGTTTGTGCTCTTAAACTTCCCGATCAGTACAGACATTTCAGTTGTAGTGGCCGATAAGTGCATTCGGTCAAGCGTCTTTGCGTGAGCCCGTAGAGTCTTCACTGTTTCTGAAAGTAGAATGTATTTTGTTTGTATATTTCCAAAATGCAGACGTTTTATGGCGCAACTACAGGAGATGACTTTTGAAAATTGTGTGACGGAATGAGAAATATATCGTAATTCACACTATATGTGTTTGTCTGTCTGTTTGTACTGTCATTTCACGGCGTTTACGTATAGTATTGGTAACTGTACCCAGCATAATATTCGCAATGCTACCCAGTAACCTTGAATGCAACTCAAGGAAAGCAACTGCTACAAGTCTTTGATGCGCTGGCGACTGAGCTATTGCAGCTCTTGTATAAGTGTAGGTATCGCCTTCGTAAAATTATAAATTAAAAATGGCAACAAAATCTCAACTGAAACAATATGTTTTGGAGAAAAAAGTATAAGGATATATGGTACCTCGAAACTTATTTGTAGTTTTAACTGGTTTTCCATCCTCGCTTATTTCTTGTAACCATTTATGGCACTCTATCAAAAATTCTTTCTCGTGATCCGACGACACGATCTCTTGCTTCAAATCTGCAATCACTTTCTCTAGAGTGTGTGTCTGCTCCACAGCGAGGAGTATCGTCGATGTTTCCGAGAAGAACGCCGACATTTCTCTCCACTTGACATCTAAATCTGCATCGGAAATCGAAAACGCCGAAGACCTCCCGAAGAGGTATCGACGGTACTGTCTCATCATATCTAAAGCATTGGTCTCAACAATCTGTAAATCAAAACAGTTGACGAGTACCGTCATTAACAAAGATGTATCCCATGTTTGTACGTCGGTTAAGGCATTATTGGGCGGATACACAACGTCGAATGCGCTCTGTGATAGCATCTTCCGGCTAGTCTTAAGAGCTACGAGTTTGCTTCTGATGTCTCCGTTGTTCAAGAAATCATGAATCGTGTCGCATCCATCTGTGTTTTGAATACGGTGCAACAGCAGCTCTCTGGACAAATAAGGTCCACATGTAAGGAAGAGTCGGCAGAGTTTGTATGCATTATGGGAGCCACTCGTCTCGCCTCCACCAGTGTCCGGTTCTTCGTTGATTGTGCTACAGCTAGCCATCTTCTGACAATAGAAAGTAATAGAAAGTCATTTGTAGCTAATAATAGGATGTGTATTACCCGGGAATATTAATGCGGGGAAGAAAGAGAAACGAGTGCGATATAGCGCTATATAATATGCTTGTCGTTCTTATCGAACACATTTCTCTGTACAAGGTTTATCTCCGCACGTACACATATACACACAGTTTTGTAAAGACGACAAGCAATTGGCACTTATCGCACTCGTTTCTTTTCTCCGTATAAGTAGTCCCAGTTATTACACAGAAATTAACTGTCGATCGTTTTGGTTAAAAAAGAAGAGCCCAGCTTTCCGAGACGGTTTCTTATAAACACCGAAAACATAGGGTTTATTGAGAAATGAGAAAAGGCATAGTGTTTATTGAGAAATGAGAAAGGCACATGGTTCTTTTGTAACTGTGCTACAGCTTGCTGTTACCTGGTTAGAAAATATACGAGCACAAACTTGCAAGTTAGGGTCTGCGTGCAGAGAAGACTCAAGAGAGGCTGCGTATCGACAGAGTCGCACCAGAGCATTCTTCGTCCGTCTACATGTAAGTTAGTCCTATTTGTATTTTGATATGTTTTTTTTGGTGCTTTTTTGGTAGTTTTAAGAATGAACTTTAATTGAATATAGGTATCTGGTTTATTTGGAGTAATGAAATGAGGCCATGCCTTAAAACGCTATAAAGGTCGCCTATGGAAATGTATTGCTGAACAAAATAAACAAGATAATGTTGTTTGGTATTACCGAAATGGGGGTTCAATGGACGTCAGTTCACGTGAAGATAATTATTATTTAAGCATGTTCGTACCCAAGGTACAACCTTGGCCGTTCGCTATGTATAAATCCATACCAATCAAGTCTGATTTACATATACACTAGCCTAGTCTGATTTACATATACATCAGTCTAGTGTGATTTACATCTAGACAAGCCTTGTCTTATTTACATCTTCACCAGCGACGTCTGATTTACATCTTCACCAACCAAGTCTGATTTACATATACACCAGTCTAGTCTGATTAACATCTACACTAGCCTCGTATTATTTACATATACACCAGTCTAGTCTGATTTACATCTAGATTAGTCTAATTTACATCTAGACTAGTCTAGTATAATTTACATATACATCAGTCTAGTCTGATTTACATATACACCAGCATAGTCTGATTAACATCTACACAAGCTAAGTCTGATTTACATCTAACCAGCCAAGTCTTATTAACATCTACACCATCCAAGTCTGATTAACATCTATACCAGCCAAATCTGATTTACAACTACACCAGCCAAGTCTGATTTACATCTACACAATCCCAGTCTAATTTACATCTTCACCAACCAAGTCTGATTTACATATACACAAGCCAAGTCTGATTTACATCTACACCAGTAAAGTCTGATTTACATCTACACCAGCCAAGTCTGATTCACATCTACACCAGCCAAGTCTGATTTACATCTACACCAGCCAAGTCTGATTTATATCTAAAACAGCCTAGTCTGATTAGCATCTGATTTACAACTACCCAGCCAAGTCTGATTAACATCTTCACCGGCCAAATGTGATGTACAACTACACCAGCCAAGTCTGATTAACAGCTACTCCAGCCTAGTCTGATTAACATCTATACCAGCCAAGTCTGATTAACCTCTACACCAGCCAAGTCTGATTTACATCTACACCAGCCAAGTCTGATTAACATCTACACCAGCCAAGTCTGATTTATATCTACACCAGCCAAGGCTGATCTATATCTACACCAGCCAAGTCTGATTTATATCTACACCAGCCAAATCTGATTTACATCTATACCAACCAAGTCTGATTAACATATACACCAGTCAAGTCTGATTTATATCTACACCAGCCAAGTCTGATTAACATCTACACCAGCCGAGTCTGTTTAAAATCTACACTACCCAAGTCTGATTACATCTACACCAGCCAAGTCTGATTGACATCTACACCAACCAAGTCTGATTTATATCTACACCAACCAAGCCTGATTAACATCTACACCAGTCAAGTCTGATTAACATCTACACCAGCCAAGTATGATTACATCTTCACTAACCAAGTCTGATTAACATCTACACCAGTCCAGTCTGATTAACATCTACAGCAGCCAAGTCTGATTTACATCTACAGCAGCCTAGTCTGATTAACATATACACCAGCCAAGTCCGATTTACAACTACACCAGCCAAGTCTGATTTACATCTACACGAGTAAAGTCTGATTTACATCTACACCAACCTAGCCGGATTAACATCTACACCAGTCAAGTCTGATTAATATCTACACCAGCGATGTCTGATTGACATCTACAGCAACCAAGTCTGATTTACATCTTCACCAGCCAAGTCTGATTTACATATACACCAGCCAAAGTCTGATTTACATCTACACCAGCCAAGTCTGATTTACATCTACACAAGCCAAGTCTGATTTACATCTACACCAGCCAGGTCTGATTTACATATACATCAGCCAAGTATGATTAACATCTACCAAGTCTGATTTACAACTACACCAGCCAAGTCTGATTAACATCTACACCAGCCTAGGCTGATTAACATCTACACCAGCCAAGTCTGAAATACATCTACACCAGCCAAGTCTGATTTACATCTACACCAGCCAAGTCTGATTTACAACTACACCAGCCAAGTCTGATTAACATCTACACCAGCCTAGGCTGATTAACATCTACACCAGCCAAGTCTGAAATACATCTACACCAGCCAAGTCTGATTTACATCTACACCAGCCAAGTCTGATTTACAACTACACCAGCCAAGTCTGATTAACATCTACACCAGCCTAGGCTGATTAACATCTACACCA
>JAUELF010257320.1:0-11541 GCA_031471495.1 Clinocardium nuttallii
TGTACTGGTGTGAGAAAACCAGGAAACACATGAGTAGGTGAACTGGCCGCCGTGATATGACTGAGAAATTGTTAAAACGGCGTTAAACCCAACTCAATCAATCCAATCAACGGGATCATTACACCATTGTGTTATGATGTTAAAAATCCCGAGAATAGTTTCGATGATAAGTATGCTACTTGGTTAAAAATAACGTTTGTAAAATTACCATGATGATTTAAATAAAAACAAGGGATTGGATTTCATTGTCAATGGAAGATAATCAGTAAAATAAATGACAACATATATTACGCAATCGCTTACGTTGCAATACACATTATGTCATAATAATTGCTGTTTTTTGTCAAAAAAAATAATTAAAACAACGTCAGTTACGTAAAATAACTGATTTTCCGATCGCCTTCATAATAAATAATGTGTTTATCTGTTGATACCAGAATAGGTATCTGCTGTGATTGCATAGGCTAATTACCCGCACACCTTTTTATTACATGCGAGTTCATACACATCGAAAGAAATTATAATATCCAAAGTTGAACTACAAATGATTGAATTCAAATTCGTTCTGCTGTGTTTATACTTGGGTGTATTTTGATGGGTATGGATTGTCTGACATGTCTTTGAAATGGATTCAGCTAAATATTCGTTACTCTGGTTTTTGCCTTGTAACAGACGTGTTGAAATAACCGCAAGACGTTTCTAGCATATCTAGTCATGCTGATTGTTGATTTCCTTAGTGTAATAAGGCAGACGGTAATATTGACTTTTTTCATAAAGCGTTGTCTTGTTTATATTTCTGACGTGTATGTGTCAGGGATGTTCTAATTTGTTATTTGAAATTAAAGTCCCAGATACTTTACAAGACAAATACCAATAAATATGTCCACAGCTAGGCTGATTTATAACCAACGGTTCCCTAGGAAATACAATTGTTTAATTTCAAGTGGTAACATTTATGTTGCTGACGTGATCCCGACATATAAGTTTCTTTACTTTTACAAACATAATTGTGGTTTCTAAATGATTTTGTTATTTTACCAATGATATCACCTAGAGCTCCGTTGTTTTTAACGGGAGGGAAATATACAATACGTCAAGTAAAACATTTCCATGACAAATAGGAGTGTTTGTTCATTAGGTTTTAGACCGGTAGTTAACCTATGTATAGATGTGACAGACAGATTTTTACAATAATAACCTCCAGCAGCAGATATCACTGACAACATCTACTAGAATAAAGTTAATCTTTACAAATGAGGGCATAAGTGCTGAAAATAAAAGTGGAAAACATAGTGACTAAATGAGAAATTGCTTATCATTAGCAGTGTATCCTTTGCCTTGATTCAAATGTAGCCTGCTACAGTGCTAACGTTTATAAGTCGAAAGTGGCTTAATTGTGTGTTTAATACAGATGAAAATGAGCCGTATCCGACGACTTAGGGTCGTAAAGCCCCGTCAAACCGAACTCGTTATCACTACGTCCTGAAAAATGCAGTGGGACGGGCTTAAACTGTGTGCAAACGGAGTGGACATAGTAGCAACTTGTTACGGTCTGTGTACGAACTTCATGGACGAGCTCGGATGAGTTTGATCGGAAATGGTGCTCTAGAACATATCGGTTGACCCTCCCGTCCTACAATTAGGCGGAATGGCAACGTTCTTAACATGAGATGCACGTAATACGCAACTACGAACGGATTTGCCGTACTTGGATCGTACCAGGGACGTTCTATGACTTTGTGCGGTCAGGCGGTATTTGTCAGTAAATGTACTCACATAGTGGATTATTCAACAGGTCTCTATCGGAGGGTTCAGGAGCACCATACACATACTCCTTCTTCTTCAGCTTGGTGTAGCGGCTCCACAGATTGTTGTACCAGATCCGTCAACATTGATACATATCAATTCTGCTTGCTTCTGTAACAGGAAGGCTTTTTTCTTGGTGTCCTTTTAGCCCTTCAGCTTCTTTTTGTAGAGGCATTCGTGGGTTTTAAGCCAGTCAACCAAGACTTATTTTTGATATATGGTAAGAGTGTGTGTGTCTTGCTTTTCTTCTTCTTGGGATTCTGCATATGCCCTCCATCTTCCTTCGACATCTGACTTTCTGAGTTTTGGACAGAGTCATCAGAGAGTGCAGGGTAAAACATACCCTCAATCTGTTTACTTTCAGTCTTAGGGCCAGGCTCAGGAGGCTTTGTAGATTGGGGGTGTTCTGGCCGGGCTTCAGTTGAGCAGGAGCTTTGGGATATTGGCGTAGTGGCTAGTTTAACACGACCAGCCCCATCAGTATGGCCCCTACCTTCATCGGAGGCATGATGATCACAAGGATACAAGTATCACAACGACGGTCACGATGCTTGTCGCAACTGTTGTGAACTTGATCTGTTCACAAGAATAAGGCCTGGCATAAACATATTGTGAGTAATAACCGTCATGCAAGGATGTGATTACAATTACGTTCTGAACGCAATATGGACGAGACTAGGATGTGATCAGAAAAACTGTTTGTGATCAAGGTGATCGGGTTACGAACAAGTTGAAACAGATTTTTGAATTATAAGGTACGAAGTAGAACTAAGTACGAATGGTTTAAAGATTAAACTTTGAAGTGAATGAAGGAATAAACAATCATTAATTTTCCCGTAACAATAATTTCCGCAATTCTTAATCAATATTTTTATTTCCAATTTCAAGAGTTTAAGTTGCTTCCAAACTTACAATAAACCATACTAAATAAATACCTCGAACACTGGGACGTCAGTCGGTAGCCGCGCGGGCTGTCAATCAAAGGGTTGTGAATATTCTCGGAAAGTAGGACACATCTTAATTGTTAGTAATTATATAAAAAAGATCCTACATGCCCTGATCCCTCACCAAACCCACGTCCAATGTTTACTAGGAAACCAGTTGTTTTCATGTTTTGTAAATCTTGAAGATATTGTCTATTAAACGCTCAAGGTAGCACAGATAGTGTTTTTGTGACAAACAATGAAGAAAGTATAGACCAAACTGTGAAAACAAGATGAAATATGAGCCATCCCGCGAAAAAAAACCATGGCATGTGCGTAATATATCGACCAGATCAACCTGACTGATACGGGCCGATACATTCCGTCTCAGTGGTATAAAGTAATGATTCCTGAAACAGAAAATCACAGAGGCGAAAAGTGTTAATCCTGGTAAGCCTGCGCGGTCAATGTTGACACTTTACGCACATTGTTGGTTTTCTCGCGAGACTGCTAATATAGATCAGTTGCTGGCCTGTATGAGTGTGGTGGTGCTGGATTTAAATATATGATATTTTTTTAATTTCAAAATCATATATATATATATTTTATAACAAAAAGCATGGATAACATCATAAAGCCTGAATAAGCCTATGAATAAATTGTGACAATAATTAATTTAAACCAATGTATTCTAAACATATAGGTAAATCTTTTCACAGTTTGAAACATTATTACTTAATCAGCATTTCCAATTTAGTCAAAATGTTTTAGTGACACATTTTTAAACGATAATATTGATCACATAAAATCACATAATATTTTAAAATTTGAAATAACTGGGCCACCAAAACATTTTTTATAAAATATCCGATGGTCACGATTTTGGGACCTCCCTAACGAATGAATTTGTATTGTGAAAATTATTTAATACAGACATATGAAAGAACGAATGCCATTGGATATAATTCACAGTAAAGTTTACTAACTCAACCTGTCCTCTTCGTCCCCCGTGGGACATAAGGCTACTACAAACTACCTGAATATCTCTGTTCTAAGTCATGTACTGGACTTGGCCCAAGGTTTAACAAAGTTCACATACTTCTGTATTTATTGTTAAAGGTGCTGAACCACAGAAATCTGATACTACAGTCAAAGTTAAAAAAAACTGTAAGAAAGATGTCTTGAAATACTAGAATCATAATACTGGGATAGAAATCCGAGATATAATTCACTTTCGAGTACCATAAACCTGTAAATATTGATCGTATATGCTTCATTTCTACTATGTATTCATACCCATTAAGCGATTTTTACAAATTATCATGACTTTGAATTGAAAATTCTTCAACATATACTGCAAAAATAGATCTGAACTACTTAGAACCTACTTATTTGTCACTATCAGCAATATGGGCAGAAGTTCCACCATTTCAAAATGTTGATCACTATCTGGGGTTCAGCACCTTTAAGGTTAGATTGCGTTATTACAATACATAATGAATAAACCGTAAGTACCGCGCTATTCGATTGTTCCATCCTACTTATTGGATAGATTTCAAATGATGAATAGTTTCTCCATCTACAACGATATATTCAACAATATCCAATATCCAATCACTACAAAAACATTATAATCTTCCTTGTTACCTAACTTTACCCAAAAAATGATGAGAATAAATCAAATTAAAAGAAAATAATATAGCGGAGTCAAAAGTGTGAAGCCCATTCCTAACAATGACGTCACAATTCTAATAACCTAATTTACTTTGATAAAGTCCCTGGTAAAAAAAACTAGGAAAAGTCCCTGATTTGTGTTTACCTTTCCACAGTGCGTAAAAATTGAAGCCATACATAGGCGTTGCTGTGTCAAAAAATGTCACAATTACATTTCCGATAATTCATGGATTATCGTCGCAAATCAAGTGAATAATTAATCATGAATCACATTGAGTGTCGCTTTTTAAACATATATTTTGAAGAGTCAATAAACCATTATTAGTTAAAAAGAAATAAAATGTTGAGTTAACAGCATTGAGCCTGGCTTTAGGCATCATAGAATCAGTAACAGCATCCACATGGTTTAACATATACCGTGATTCTCTTTTTTCGAGGTGCAGTTCATGGTTTCCTTTTTATTAAGCCTTATCCGTATGCGGAATAGCGGGGTGCAGTGGTAGAGCGTCGGCCTCTCATACCAAAGGTCCAGGGCTCGAATCCCGTGATGAGCGAGTTCTGCCTTTTTTTCTCCCAGAAAGCAGACTTCGAGCGTGATTAGTATAAGCTGGAAGCTTATTTCGCATTCGATCTAAAATAAGTACGTTTAAATTAAGCCTTGCCTCACTGAAGTCCAGCAACAATAATCGTAATTTCTGATTTGACAAGTTCTTACATTTTATGTACTGGCCGCCGTGATATAACTCGAACAACGTTGAAATACTTCATTCCTATATTATCACTATTATTAGAGGTGTCCTGCGACACAACCAACATTGTGAACTCTGCGTAAAGTATCGACCCGGATCAGCCTAAGCATGCTGCACAGGCTGAACCGTACAGACAAGTTTCGCCTCCTGTCGATTTTCTGTTTCAGAAATCATTACTCTATACCTCTATTCCCCTGAGACGGAATGTGTCGGCCCGGATTAGCCTGTGAGAACTCTGCTGGCTGATCTAGGTCGATACATTACGCAGGTGCCATACTGTTGATTTATGTATGAAAGTTATGTAGGCTGTTTTCAAAGTATACTGATGGGATATGTTACTAATAAGAGTCCAACAGTATCGTATAAGGAATGAATGTGAGGTGTTTCACACTGCTTTCAACATTTTTTCGATTATATCATTGCGTTTTTTCCGGTCAAGTTACCAGTACAACTTGTCCATTTATTCTTACAACAGCTAGACAGGCGTAATGCTAACTCTTTAACCCTGATCGCCTAGGAGGGCAGCCATTTCTACCACTTGTATAGTCTTTGGTATGACCCGGTTAAGGATCGAACCCTCGACCTCCCGCATAGCTCATACATTATCGACACAACCGGGACACTGTATCGTTTCAGGACAAATTATGCCGGTAAACTTTTGTTACATTTGTTTACATATACAATGTCATTTAAGTCCAAATATGGAAAATATTTCTTTTTATACAACCTGAAATCGAGACATTTTGTATAAGGCAACACAACACGGCCCCTTTTCTCAGAAAGCTTTAACCTATAGATATGTAAAAAAGATAAATCCTAAGTACTTTTTGAAGTGTGCCTTTGTCCTACATACCAGATATTAATGATAGCAATATAAGAACATAAAGAAGCAATTAGAGAACACGGTTACGATGAATTGATTAATCAGTAGACCATTCAAGCTGCCATACCAAACAAATTGCTTTAGTACGCCGAATATGAGTGACCATTACGTGATCTCAATCTTTTGTCTGTGACTTTTCCTATTGGAGTTGAGCTTGATTCTTTTTTCTATATTCATAACCGCATTGTTGTTGTAGTGTTAGAGCGTCCACATCGGTGCGGGCCGTCGTGGGTTCGATCCCCGACCGGGTCATACCAACAAATTTAAAATACGTAGTAATGACTGCTGCCTTCTTTGGAGCTCAGGGTTGCAAATGTTGAAAGCGGTGTAAACCAAGCAAATAATTGTACCTTATTTACAGGAATTTAAATTATAATGTTTAGATTCGATTTACGAAATCATAACGATTGTGCTTTATTATTGGCAAGTTATTATAGTAATTGAGCTTTTTCTGTTTTTTTATATTATTGTTTTGACTGTGCTATATATTTTTCTTATTAGTATATCTATTATTTGTCCTTGTCATTACAGTATTATAGTTAGTGAGCTCTATTATATTATATTGATTTTGCTTTTTAGTATTATATTAATTGTGCTTTGTCTTTTAATTATATTATATTGTTGTGTGTTTTAATCATTTTACTATTGTATAATGATTGTGCATTTTTCTTATTATTACATTATAGTCATTGTGCCTTACCATATTGTATTGATTGTTAGTTATTCTGTTCATTATATAAAAGTGTGTGTGCTAGAGTATATTAAATAGAATAAGCTTAATCATTGACAATTTATCATAGTGATTGAGCGTGTTTGTTTTATTATATTATTGCTGTGACTGTGCTATATATTTTTATTATTATTAATGTTGTGGGGATTTCTTTCTTCTATTTTACGTTTTCCGAAATGTTGTTTCTCCAAAAGATTTTCTGTTGAAAATCATGTTTTGTGTCTGAGTTCTGAATCTGATGTTCATTTACAATGACGTTTTCATTATTTTGTTGATTACACTCGGGGAAACTAAATCAGACAATCCATAAACAGATACTTGCCAAATGCTGAAACAAAGACCAATTAGTATTTGACACCGTCTGCTTGTATGGCTTCAAGTCCATGCACATGTCACCAAACATAGGTCATTGACAAATTGATAGAGAACGTGTCATCTGTATTAATCAAAAGCAAATGATTGATTTAAAAAAGTCGGAGTATTGTCATATCCCTGTCTCCTGCGTCTGCTTACATTTCCTCAAACTTAAACGTTACTCAAAAACTGTTCAACATTTTTAAATGAGACTTGGTACACATGTTCCTAAAAAGAATAGGCATAATTATACAAAGTCACAATAATCTGGCGGTAGTAATTATTCAGCAACGCCCTTTTTTCTACATACAATGGTGTTTGCTCCGAGTGGTCTTTTTTACCATATACAACTAACCTGCAGCAGCCCGCAGACGTTTTTATACGTAAAATATTGATTTCCTTTTAAATAAATACATAAATAAGTCACTAACAGTAATTTCTCTCTTGTAGTATTTTGTTTAAATGTCGTATGACGTTCATGCGTAAATTTCCATTTCACGTGAGAATGGGTTTAAAACACGTTATATAGTATAGTCAACCAAAATGGAACACCAAACCACGAACCCAAACATTCTGAGATTTATAAATATATTGAATTAAATATTACATTACTTAATTGAAGGGTGATCGACACAGTAAAAATGGCCGTAATGGCTTTATCACCTTGACGCCTCCGTGAGTGTAGAGTTAACAATACGACTGTCTCAACATTGTCAGGTTAAATGGATCAGTAGTACTTGTAACTTACACAGACAACGCCGTGATGAAGTTGACAAATCGTTGAAGACTGCGTAATTCACCACGCAAACAACACAAAGGAAACTTATTGGCTAACAGGAAAGATTATGATCGAAGAGTATGACTGATATGCATCTTAGCTGATAACCAAGACCCCAAGGTTAGTGAAATATTAGCCTATATCTATATCTCAAATAATCTGATATATACTAATCTATTTCAGCGAAATACAATCTGCCACATTCAAGGTGAATTATTAACGTTTGCAGTTTATAAATTATCAACTCATCCAAGTACAAATTACCGAATTTTAGCTCTCTTGGTCAAACTGTTGCCGTCCATCGCGATGCATCGGCTCGTCGGCTTCAACAACTCATTTAAACAAAATTTCCATTTAAAACAAGAGGGTCCATTTCAACCAATCTCCTCATGAATATTATCTTGGTGATCCTCTTTCAAAAATGTTCAGAGATTTGAATTATGTATAACTAGTAACTGAGGAACAGCTTCAAAAAGGGGGAACGTGACAAAACCGTTGACATTCTTCTCCACTGAAACCGTGTATCTGATTTCAAGAAAATTAGACAATTGTTCAAGCCAAAATAATCCATCAAAACGATAGTATAATGACAAAACTTAAAACGCTCGTTAAGAGTTCTGATTTCAAGATGATTTTGGAACGAAACGTGTACTAGGTGATCCTCTAATTAAGAAATTGAAACTATTGTAAATGGTTAGAAAACATAATCAGGTGGGATGCGAAAAGTGGTAAAGTAACATTCAAATATTTCTGCTATAAACATTTTATCTAAAGATATTTTTGACATTTGTTCTATATGTGGTGACATGCTAAAATGGTTCCAGCATATTAATTAGTTATAAAATGTGGCCAAGGACAAAAACTAAACAATAATTTTGCTCTGAAATTGGATTTATAAATTCAAGATGGTTTGGAAGACATTTTCCTTGGGTGACCCTCTACGTTATTACATGTAGTTGAAGCGATATTGATTCGTTGAAAGACAAAGCCACCAGGAGGCGACAGAATTGGAGTCAACTGACACATCTTTGAAACTGTTCTACCCCTAAAAGCATGTCTTGTTTCAACATAAGTTTTCAGTACTCGCAACCAAAGTTGATCAAGCTATTTTTATTAATGGAAAAACGTAACCACCAGGCGACATCAGAAAAGGATTGAAATGGCAAAACATTTTAAGGTATTGTTTACTTTCAACATGTTTTGACAGAATGCACATAAAGTAATCAGGTACATAGGGTGTTTTACAACATAGGTCCTAATGTTAAAAGCGTATTGCACTTAAATGTCGAATTTAAGTTCTAGTTTACTTTCAACATATTTTGACAGAATGCACATACAGTAATCCTGTATATAGCCTGTAAAACAGCAGATGTTCTAATGTTTAAAACGTATTCAGTTAAAATTGCGAAATTAGTTTAAGTGGGAAAGCGGTAAGTTGCATTCGCCAAATAAATCTTTGACCATTTTATATTTATTTTGTCTAAAGGGAACATTTTCAGGTGAGCGATCCGTAGCCTCGTTGCCATCTTGTTTCGATGAAGCATAACCTTCAAGTAATACAGAAATTCACAAAGCTCTCGACCTAAGGGTGCAGTTCATGTTGTTTCGGGAAGTGCATTCAGTCGCAACAGATTTAAGCCCCTACTCAAAATATTGACAAGCTGTTGTGCACTTACGCATTTACTATTTGCTCTATTGATAATGAATAGGGTTGTCAATCCAGGGGTTCAAGTTCAATAGGAGTCAACTTACTTCCTGAATGTCAAAGACTACTTTTATATGTGAATATTGAAAAAGATTCTAGGAGATTAAAAGAGTATTAAAGATCGTATTCTGACCATAAAGTTTGTTGGAATTATCCGGAATATCCGTAATAAATGCATTAATTTACAAATACAATATGTATATGTCTTTGCATAAATGCATCAACATTTTGAAAAAAACATCACTTCTGCCAACTGATCTTGAAATCAGACAAGCTGTTGCAGAGGAAAAACATTTAGATTTGTCATTTTAGAATTTTTCTGATGCCGCATGGCAGCATTGCTTTGAACCAATCAATATCCCTTGAACAATTTATGTAGAGGGTTAATTCAAGAAAGCTTTTGCCAAACTATCTCAAAACTACATTTTTTGTTTAATGAAAAGGCAAATTCTTAACGACATCATTTTTTATATAGAAGGTAATTGGTCTTTGAATGTAAAATAGGTCAAAGTTTTTTATCCCCTGAAATAAAAAAAAATCATTAGACATGTCGAAAAAATTAAATGACATATTCGTAAAGAAACCCAATAAAAGAACCATAATTTCCCATGGGAATTTAATGAAAATGAACTCTCTCCTTTTTTATTACAAGTCTTCGTGGAATTTTGGGTTTGTTTATGAGCCCGTTTGAGCCATAACATCAATCGATAATAATAATATTAAAATTGATTCACTGTATATTTTATTTTGCAAAATTCATATTTATCATCCCTTTAAATACGTCAGTATCATCAATACTTAAACAGCTGAGAGATACATACACGAAGTTTCTGTTCAGTTTCTTAAGAGTTAATGTCCGGAACGAAGGAAAATGTCCATCGGAAGAGGTAGATGTCACAATACACAAAATCGCTATATATCATGTTATAATATATGATTAAAGTTTAAACAATAGTTGTAAAAAAGTCCCGCGAGAAAACCAACATTGTGGACTCAGCGTAAACTATCGATCCGGATCAGCCTAAGCATGCCACGCATCCTGTGGACTTTCTGTTTCCGGAATGACTATTCTATACCTCCTTACCCCTGAGACGGAATGACGCGGCCCGGATAAGCCTGCGCGGTCTTTGCAGGCTGATCTGGATCGATACATAACGCAGAGGCCATGTTTGTTTTCTCCCGGGACGGCTCGTATATTGAACAGAAGCGTAAAGAAACCTACATTACTCACCAGTATAGAGGGAAGAAAGACAGACAAGGTATCTTTATCAGGCATGCATGGTCAATTAGACCTCAAACTGCCTGAAATAATTTCTGGATATTGTTATGGGGAACGTCGTGTTTCTAATTATCTACGCCAGTGCTATCCCTAGAATAACGCTCATTTAACCGTAATGATGATATGAATGATGGCAGCGCTGTATAAAATATAATATGAGCCGTTCCACGAGAAAACTAACCTCATAAGCTCTGAGTAATTTATCGACCCAGATCAACTTGCAGGCTAATGCGGACTGTCTTAATCGAAAAAGGGTATAGAGTAATGATTTCGGAAACAGAAACTCCACAAGAGGCGACAAGTGACTGTCCGGAATAGCCTGCGCGGCATGTTAGGCTGATCTGGGTCGATACTGTACGCACACAATGTTGGTTTTCTCGTGGCAGGGCTCAATTATGATATTATATGAGTCGCGTCTGGCAATATCGGTCCTTATTGTGCCCAAAGTTTGGCATTATTTAGAGTTATATCGGTGTATATGTCTAATTGGGTTATAGTGGTGTACATCTAATGAAAGACATTAGTGATACTTATATTATCTCCCTTGTCAGATAAAGATCCAGGAAGACCAAATAGTAGTGTTGTCCTTTTAGTTGAAATCCTTTGTCTTTATCGCTATTTGGCAATGAGATATTGCGATTACTCAGTACACATTAATCA
>JAUELF010257331.1:0-20777 GCA_031471495.1 Clinocardium nuttallii
CCTATGACTAAAAGTGGAAAACATTGTGGCAAAAGGAGAAATTGCGCGTTTTGTGCAATTTCTTCTTTTGTCACTATATTTTCAAAAAGCCGTCTGCTGCAGAGGCGTCAGAAAGCGTATATATGAGGGAAAGGTTTAAGGGATGATATTTGATAATTCTCTTATTCTGTTATGTTGGTCATCTATAGACAATGTGCCTTTTAGAGACGATAGATATTGTAGAACAAGTCTATGCACATTTTCATTTACAAATCACAGACTTGATGCAAAACAGTTGTAACTACATCTTGTTAGAAGGTGGTGTTACAACTGTTTTGCGTGAAGCCATCGAAATGAGCGATGTTTGACACCAATAGATCTTATTGTATGTCATGTTTACGTATGGCAAATTGTTATGAACTCATACTCTGTTTTTTGGTATTCTAACCCGTTCCCACATACAACAAATCAGCAGCATACAACACGTCTGGGCAAAAATACGGAAAATAAAGTTAAAGCATAAGATCATTTTGAGCAATTTCTCCTTTTTCCGCAATGTTTTTAAAAATCAATAAACTTAAGATGCATCAAAATGGTGTCTGTGGGTTGGAAAAATGTTTAAGAGTCTTCTTCTTGTAATCCTTTACAACATACAGATGCTTCTGAAGCCTCTGCAGCAGACTGCTTTTTAAAACATTGTGACATAAGGAGAAATTGCTCAAAACCTACAATTTCTCATTTTGCTCGTCATTGTGAGAAATTTCTCCGTTTATCACACTGTTTTCAAATCTATAATAAAACTTTATTGCATGTGGGAAAGGGTTAAGTTGTCTTAAGATGAACTTGCCACCTGATAGAGTACTTACGGCTATTGCAACTGGAACAATTCTTTAGCTTCATGCAAAACGGTTGTAACTACATCTTGAATTGTTCTACAGAGGCTTCCAGATTGTTAGTATGGGTGGAGATCTACATGAGACTGGGTCAAGACATAGGCTTGTCTCGATCTAAGCTGGTGGTTTACTCGTTGCATGACCTACATATTATCCCTTTCCCTCATACAACAATTCTGCAGCAGACGACTTTGAACCTATTTTGTCAAAAAATAGAAACATCTCTATAATTGAATGGATAACCCATGACTAAAATTGGAAAACATTGTGTCAAAAGGAGAAATGCTTGTTTTGAGCAATTTCTTCTTTTGTCACTATGTTGTCAAAATGTTGTCTGCTTTAGAGGCTGATATCAGAAAGTGTCTACATGAGGGAAAGGGATAAATACTGAGGATCCCTAAAATTACTTATTACTTCGCCTTTATGTCAAACAATATTTTGATATTTAAAGAGCATTATATACGTTATCTACTTAACTTGTTACAGAGTATATTGATGCTTTTTAGCCTTTTACTGGTGAAGACCTTCAAACATATTGTTGGAAACAAAGTATACATGGCAAACAATTGCTTCTTTTACATCAATGTTTACAACTCTATAAAAATTGCACTGATAATTTTGCAAGATGTTTTGTTTGTTTCCATTGATGATTTCAAGGCAGACCAATATTTTAAATTGTCATATCAATTAAACAGTTATAAAGGAAAGATTTCTATGTCACTGTAGCATACATGACCACTTTCTTTGATGCACCTGCACAACTTTGAATAGAAATTTCAGACCCAATCATTTTTAAGACATTTCAAATGAAAAATGTCTATATTTGCACTTACTATTATTATGTTGTGAGTTATTCCCCTTTGATAGTTTGCAGTGGTAAATTGGTGCCAAAAGAAAACAAGTCTTACATTTTGTTATGCAATCTGACAACCTCGGATAGTGCTTTCTATCATGTCTTTTAATCCTTTCCCACCTGCAGACACATTTTGACACTATTGCAGCAGACAACTTGAAAACATTGTGGCCAAAGGTGAGATTACTCATGATGAGCAATTTCTCCTTTGCCCACAATGTTTTCAATTTTATTTAACAATTAAGCTACCTTTTATGGAGATTCTTCAGGTTTTTGTCAGTATGTTTTCAAAGTTGTCTGCTGCAGATTTGTTGTTCGTAGGAAAGGGTTAACGTTTCGAGTTTGATTCCACTTTGGTCACATGATTAAAATTTTGACTGATACTTTGCTGTTCATTCAGGATTTCTCGTATAGTGCCCTCATTTGCCAAAGTGATGACATTACATTTTTCGAAACTTTCCTATGTATCATGATACTTCTACCAGATACAAATAAGAGAGGACTGTTTAGTGGACAAATTTATCCGAGGTTTTTCTGATTACTTGTTATTTTGTAGGAAGTGTTAACCTTGTATTTCCATTCCCTCTTGTTAAAGACATGAGCCGTACTCCAGGAAAAACAACTCTACTATATGTTTAACCCTTTCCAGAATACTTCAAAACTGCAGCAGACGACTTTGTAAACATTTATTTAAGATCTGGAAAATCTCAAGAAATGAAGGTATACTTACTAAAAGAAAAATTGAAAACATTGTGGCAAAAGGAAAATAATTGCTTGTTTTGAGTAATTTCTCCTTTTGTCACAATGTTTTCAAAAGTCGTCTGCTGTAGATGCTTCAAAATGCGTCTATAAATGGGGGGAAAATGTTAATTAAAAAGATTCATTTGCATATCCATGCATACATGACCCTGTTGAAAACTATTGATCGCTACGATGATTGAATGGCAACTATTGTAGAGCCAGATCAAATCTGCAGGATGATCTGAATCTATGCAAATGGCAATTGTCCAATGGTTGATTTTCCTGTACTGTTGCTTATATTAAATTTATAATAAAAATTGCATGTCATCGTATGAAAATAATTGACATCACATTTTGTTTTTCTTGATACAAGGTATTGTCTGACATATAAAGACAAAAAAAATTTATCTTAAAATATATATTATTATAGAACTGTGTAAATTAGGAAATAGTTTTTACATTTTTTGAAGAAAAAAAAATAGCACAAAAACCCGGAAAAATCAACAATTGATAAGTAAACTCTTTCCATGACATTTCCCTAAATAACTTCATCTCTGCTGAAGAAATTATAAGTATGGAAAAGTGCAAGTATTGTTTCTCTCCAAAGATTCTCACTTTCATTAAAACTGACCTGTCCTGAATAACCATGATATATTGTATGAGACATCTGCTTTGAAACCATCCTGAGAAAACGTATGCATTATCTGGAAAATTGTAAATGTGCTTTTGATACAGAGTTGAACATTGTTGGAAAAGGAAAACATCTGTGCTATATTTAATCCTTACCAACTTGCAGCAGACAACTGTTGTAAACTAAATGGCGAGGGAAGAAATTGCTCAAAATGAGGAATTTCTATTTTTCCCACAATGTTTTCAACTCTTTTTAGTAAGAACACTTTAATTTTTAAAGACATTTTTCCAGTTGTGCCGAGATGTTTTCAAAATCATTTGCTGTAGATTTGTTGTATGTGGGAAAGGGTTAACACAATGTTTTTAAGTGTCTGCCACATATTGGTTAAGAGGCGTCTGTCTCCGAGGAAGGACAATGAGTGTTTGTTCCCATGTTTAGCTATTTATGGCTAGACTTGATGTAAACAATAATTGATGACATTGGGACAGATGAATTTTGAGAACATTTTGTGGAAAGGAAAACATGCTAAAAAGTTTTTAAAAATATATGCTTTTCCAATGATGTTTTAACCCTCTTCCAAAAGTGCATTTTTCAACAATCTAGAGATAATATCTATTTTCATTGGGAGATATTAAGACAGACACCTAATAATGTGATTTCAGGTAAACAGTAAAGACAGGTTTTGTCTGTATATCCCAGTGTGGAATTGTATACGAACAGTGACAAGGGCATCCGATTCTTCTCTGGTTTTTCATTTCCCACAAGTTACTTCCCCTTAATACCTGACGCAGCTTATTCTGTGTTAGTAAAGTACAACAGTTGAACAGTGAACCCCCTTTAATCTGTGTTGTTGCTCAAACCAAATGATCTTGTATTGTCAATACAATTCCTGTATGCCATTCTCTTAATAGTAGCTTTGAATAAATCATGTTAGTTGTTAAGTAGGAGTTTTATTTCTTCATTTCGTGTCATGTCACTTACGGTAAATTACGGATTCCTGATATGAAAGCTGATGCGTCATATGAGATACAGTTGACATATCTGGAATATTTCTAGTATGGAGTTGAAAACCATTGGTGGAAAGGTATACATTGCTCTGTTAGAGCCCATTACGAGATAAGAAAGTCGATTATTCGAGTCCGGGAGCATTGCAACAAGATAAGAATTATTGATACTTTCACAACAGTTTGTCAAAATAGAAATATTTTGCCGGCATTGAAATCCAAAACGAAATAATATGCGTGTCACAGCAATTGAAAACCTTTACAGAATTGAAGAACAGTTTAATACAGTTATATTTCAACACATAAACTGGTCTTCATTTCTATTCGTCAATTCAATTAACAGCTTCTTGGGTGTAGTGGTAGAGCGTCTCCCTCGGGTATGCGAGGTCTTTGGTTTGATCACCGGCCGAGTCATACCAAAACACGGTTTTCCATTCTTGGCGCTTGCCGGGGTTAGAATAAGTGGATGTTTGCATAATTCAGTAGGAAGTGCATTACGCAAAATAAATTGGAATATACCTTGTTCATAACATTTCATAATACTTCATTAAAACATAACATAGTGTTTCGGAAATCCTCTTCTCATAAACTGGCTGGCCGATTTTCAAATTATTTTGTAGAAATGTTCCTTGGGTTGACCCTCTATCAGATTCCTTTAAGCGGTTTTAATTGGTTGAAAACATGGCCGCCAACCCCTCTGTAAGATAACTTCTAGGCATGTTGGTTGGTACAAAATAAAGTTACTGTGGTATGCATCCCAATCACATTGCATAATTCAGGGGATTGATCGAGGGCCATCCTGGCCTTCTTGTTTATATCAAAGACCTAATAATACATGTTATATATGATTTTATCACCGGGTTGGTTTTCACAATGGATGTCATCATCACCCATAGACTTTTGGCGGATGTTCCATTCCATAACTGCACATGTACATCGCGAGGCAGGAAGAACCGGATAAATGACCCTCGAAAATGTGTATATTCGCTTATCACCAAGTCCTAAAGTCAGGTGTTTGTCTGACGTGTCCAATTATATCTTGTCGGGTCATACCAAAGATTGAACAATTGAAGTAATTGCTGCCCTCGTTGGTGATCGGGTCTGCGGGGTTGGCATAACGACTGACTGGCTGGTGTCAGGATAAATGGATCAGTAGTACTGAACAAAGGCCGTGATATTGTTGAAAAGTTGTTGAAAGCGGCATAAAACACCAACAATCGGCCAATTAAATGTTAAGGTCAGTAAGTGGTAGAAAATAGTTGTAATAGTTTATTATTTTGACAAAGAGCCGTTAAAATGTCACATTAAAAGGGACCGGTTCGTCATCTTACATTGGATGTCTAGACCGTGAATCGCTGGTAAAGAACATTCTTCTTTTTCCTAAATTATTTGGAGATCTATGAAGCGTGCGTGATTCATGACAAACCCTTTTTAACACGTTTCCGCTTTAAACCACTTGAAAACATTGTGACAAAAGGAGAAATTGCTTATAATGATTTTCCATGCTTTTTAGACATTTTCAGTGGCGCCTGTTTATGCAATACTATAATTGTGAAAGGGTTGAATAAAACAAGAGAACAATCAAGTGTTCAATTCTTTTGTTTTAGTGTACCCGCTTCACTAAGTAGTTACGTTTTCAATAGAAGTTTAGCGCATATTCCTTTGTGTATTCCATTTGCTCTTAGTAACTATCTTGATCACAGTCTGTGTCAATGAGTACACATATAAGCCATGTAACGCAACAGGTGTGGCTAATTAGAATAGTATTGAAATGTTGATTGACACAAACGAAATTACTGTCGTCAAAGAAAAAATAGGAATGGCGAAGTCTTCAATTGTGTTTCATTTCTAAATCGCAATAGTTCAACGTAGTCGATATGTAATGGCTACGCATGCTTCACTTGTGTGAGACTACTTTTGACAAATTGTTCTGTTTTAAAAGGGAATAAAAGAAAGGTTTATTATAACATTCCATTAAAAAGTATCTTGGAAATTGCCTAATTATCACAAATGTGATATGTTTTTGTAACGAACAGTGATAAAGGACAGAGTTAACATAAACGAGGGGATTCATCATAATTCAAGTGAGCTAGCGTTTAGTAAACATCTATATGAGTAGACATGTTTCCAAAGAAATCTGCTGAGAAGAAGGACCCCGTAGCGGAAACAGAACCTCTTAAAGAAAGCACGGACGAAAGCGAACATGAACATTCTAATACCATGAACGGTATCATCGTTAACGGAACGAACGATCTGATTTGCGCAAAGTGTTTCATAAAAGGCACGGAAAGCGGAGCGGTTGGAATCTGCAAAGACTGCAGACATTATTTATGTGGCCCTTGTACACTTGAACATCGCAACCTCTCGGAGTACAAAAAGCACAGGTATGCTTTCTTCTATTGCGACCGACAAATGCGGGTAAAGCAGATGGAGAGAGCGAACTCGTTCTGTCTGGATTGCGGTCATTACCTGTGTAAGAAATGTGCGATGGATCATGGTGGTTTCCGGGAGTACCGTCATCATACGCTGATTGGTGGGCGCAATGTTGATATACCAGACGGTCTCAACGGGTTGGATTCAGGACTTAGACGAAGTAATACTTTTACATCTGGTATACAAAGGTATCAGTAGTTTTTACTTGGTTTTAAGGAAATGTGTATCGTATACACAGTTTAACGCATGCCGTTTTAATTTTTACTACAGCTGCCATCCAACAAATTTGAACATTTAAAACATTACCATCTATGTAAGTTTGTTTCAAGAGACGGTTTGTTTGTAAAGGAAATCATAAACTGTTTACACTCAATCTGTTGTTAGAAAGTCATTTCAAAAGACGTCAAGTTTTAGTATACATTCAATACTTTATAATGATGCAACACTGATGAAAGATGGTATAAAAACAATTGGTTGTGGAGATTTAAAGATAATGTCAAATTATAGCAGACCTAATTTGACAATAAGTCTCTTTTTCATAAAAAAAAAATATACAAATCTCACGTCATTTGTGTTTTGATAGTTACAATATCATTTGACGACACTTTTACGTATCCGCGTGAATGGTGTTTGAATCCAAGAATGCTTAATAGAGTTTTAAAAAATGGGGAAATTAGAAATTAATTTAGATCTTTTTCAATTTCCAATACAATCGTTTGTATTATGTTTGATGTTGGTCTCCTTTAACTTACTCGGGATACGTTTATAGAGAAAATAAATACTTTCTCATTTTACCTTTCGTTCTGTTACAGTAGAGAAGTTTGCGTGAGACGACCACCGCGAAGGACGCGTTCAAGTTCCCGTGAAACTACCAAACTTTTCGAAGATAAGCCGAGTAGACCTTCACAATTAACTGTCGAGAGAAAACACAAACAATCAGTCAACATCACAGAGTCTGTTACAACAAAGGCCAGAACGCTGTTACAGAGCACGACCGGTAGGCGCCCACTCTCTGACACTCCAATTTCAAAGGCGCAACATTTTAAAAATAACACTGTTACTAAGCGACCGAAGACAGTCCGATACGAAGATCAAATGCTAGCAAAGCCTGCTATGCTTATTGGCGAGTTTGATATTAAAGAGCCAAGCGATAAGAAACAATGTTATGTTGTTACGTCCCTGAATCTACGAGATGATAAATTAGTCGTTGCCGATTACGGAAATAAAAAGTTAAAATTGTTCGATCCTCAATTCAAACTCGTTTCATCGTTTGCTGTCGGGAAATTACCAGTTGCTCTTTGCCAATCTAACGGAAATATTTCTGAATTCTACGCTTCAAGCGGAAAAGACATATTTCTGTTGGACGCTAGTAAAGGAATAAAACTTGTTCAAACTTTGAATACAGATGTAGAAATTGTTGAAGGTCTCACAACTTGGTCCGGAGGCATTGCTCTAATTTTCACCGGAAGAGATGCAAAAACAGATAAGAAGCGACATCATTGGGAAGTCCATTTGTTGGATCATACTGGAAATGTCAAATACGAAGTGGCGGTTCGACCGCCATTTTCCGTTAGACTAGTAACCCCAATTTGGCACATTACCTCGTGTAAAGGAGGGGAACTTATTATCATTTCGGACACGTTTAATAACCGGATAGTTTGTATTGACATTGTACGGTGGCATGTAGTGTACGTTATGAAAGGAAGAGACAATGGTGGATCCCCAACATGCTTGATGACGGACGCAAATGGATATATACACGTCACATGGTATGGAGAAATCCACAAATTTAGTGAGACTGGTGTCGAGCTTGGTGTGTCGGTCTCTAAAATCGGTAAGAATGCTGCAATCTCGTACAGCGCTAACAAGGAATGTCTCACCGTCTGTCCAGATAAAGACACCAAAAGAAATAAACTTTGTGTTTATAAAATTGAATAATTCTAAAGGGACACGCTAAGCTATATAACATGAACAATACATTTAACATTGTCCCCTTTTAGAACCACTGAAAACCATGACGAACCTTTGATTTGCAAAGCGTTTCGGGGTATCTACGTCTTATCATCAGTTCTTGTTGACGTTTACAACCCGATCAAATCATATAAAATGTACAGGTCCATCTTAGTCCACAGTTGTAAAGTCTGGCTTAAGGTTTTTTCTGCAATGTTGATACAGAGACATAACTACATGTATTTATGTCTCTTGTTGATAGAATGTCATTCGTGGATATTTGTTCAAACAGTTCACGCACCGTTACTTCTGATTCTTTGAGGTGCTATGTGTATAACAAAAAATGGGGAAACAACTCTAACATGCAGTTCACTTGTTTCTGTACTATCGACTACTATTTGTTCTTTTGTCTCACTCTTATATTTTTAATACATAATTATTACTTAGATTGTTATTAAATTTGATATGATTAAATGTATTGTCCATTTTGTTATTAATCGATGTGTATGTGTACATCACTCGGATTAATACCCTGGCAGGCTTTCCTTCATAAGAGAGAAATACCAGTTTCTGTAAAAAATATAAATATATATCGAGTTGTTGGATTAATTGTCGCTGCCAAGTAACGTACATATACAAGCTGCACGGTTTAGCATGTTGGTCTTGATCTACACTGGTCGCAAATGCTCTAGGATTTGTTTACCAGGCGATCCACTGTATGCTGTACATAATTGGTATAAGATGAGTTTAGGTTGAACAGCAATACAATTGATCTCCCAATGACAATATTGCCGAGCGTGAGGGTAAACAACAACCACCCATCGTTGGTTAATTGGATGGTGAACCGTCTCTTAACAAAGGAAGTTGTTGCAATAGCCAGCGCAGTGCTATTAAACGTGTTCACGAGCTCAATCTCAAACGTCAACCATTTAGTTCAGTCGGTCCGAGTAATATGGCTCTATTCCCAGGGGCCGTCGGCTGAACACAAATCAAAAGTCAAGGATCAACCAATAGTAAGTACATGTAGGTACATAAGGTTTTTTTCTCCAGGAAATTAACCCTTTGATAGTTGAAACATGCGTACATGACACAGTTCACTCTTCAAAAACATGCTATCTGATTCAAATGTACACTGTTTGTTGACGGCTTCTGCAACTGTTAAGCGAGCAGGCCATCTGCCCAGTCTGGACCATCAATGATCGCATGGCATTTAAATGGAGAACTTTTGAAGGCATCCACCGTTCGACGCGCTGCCTCGATGACCTTTTTATTTCGCGTCTGGTTTTTTTATTGTTGATGAACTTATTGACTTCGTTTGTTTCTGCTATATCTAGTGATCTAGTGCATACACACCCCTGTTAAAATGAACATTATCTGTAAAAGAAACGTTCGGAAATGTTACGGGGGAAAGGAGTAATTGCTCATCTGTAGTAAGAATATTTTCCCACTTGATTTTCAAAAATTGATATCGGTTTTATATTGTCGAAAGTCGCTTTAATCATATGAAGGATTAGTTCTTAAACAGTGTGAGATCACATTTCTCTGGCTTTTGTTCTTGTTAAGTGAACAGTTCACTAGTTTTAAGAAAAGTGAAAACTTTATATAAACATGTACAATTTAACCCCTTTTACCCTGTAAAGGTTGTACCATTTCATATGTTAGTGTTTTGTGTGTGTTTTACGCCGCTTTCAATAATTTTATCAGTGACCAGTACTACTTATTCATTTCATCTGACAACCAGCAAGCAGAAGTAATGCTTACCCAATAATCATGAGCGTCAATAAGGGAAGCCTTTCTAACATTGTTAAATTATTTGGTCGGGAATCGAGCCCAGAGAGCCCCCGCACCCGATGCGTGCTGCAGGAACACCAACTTGTGTGCATCTGTTTAGTTTTTATCAGGGTCTGTGATGTTCGCGAATGACTCATAATAGCAAAAGTCAAACAGTATTAATTTTGAATCCTTTAACCCGTTCCCTCATACAATATTTCTGGAACAGACGACTTTGAACGTACTTTTTCAAAAATAGAAAATCTCCATAATTAAATTGATATTCTATGACAAAAAATGGTTAATTTATTGAAAATAGTTGAAAAAACCTTATTTCAAAAAGAGACATTTTGCATTTGGAGCAATTTCTAATTTTGCCACAATATTTTCCAAAAGTCGCCTTCTCGCATAGTCGTCATATTGCGTCTACCCTTGGAACCGGGTTAATTATATCCAAGTCCTCTAACGTACATGCACGCGTACACCACAACCGTGCAACCATCTCCAGAGTCGCCGTTTATTTCATTCAAATAAGTATAAAACCGCCATTGTATTTGAAGTCAATATTGATAGGTAACTGAACTGCAGTAAGAAACGTCACTATTAGGACGACACTTAACGCCAATGCAATAGACGACTATTTTTTAAAAACATTAAAGAAAACGGATCAATGTCTCCTTTTCAATCAATGTTTAAACTTTTTATCAAAATAAGTCTTTACATTTTTCCAGAGTTTTACACCCCATCCCATCAGTTGTTTTTACATTTAATAACTGTCATGTCAGGGAAACGGGAAAATGTCTTTATCTAATTAGTCTAGGTATAAATTTCACTCAGGCATAAATATTCACTTTGTTAAAACTAAAACTAATTGGAATTTAAGGGGGGAAAATCAACCCTTTCATGCATGCAAATGAATTTTGAAATAACTGTAGCATAAGGATAAATTGAACAAAATGTGCATTTATATTTCCAACTCTGTTCAACTCTATTCAATAATTATATTATCATTCATATAGAGTTTTCCTATTTCACTGACAAGTCGATTGCTACATATATATTGTATTTTGGAAAGGGTTAAATGAATGAGGTTAAATTAATTACAAAGCGAAGACAACGAGACAAGGGGTAATTATTATACGCAAAGTAATACATTCGAAGACGTATCGTGTTTCAGTAAGACAATAACTTATGTCGTTTAGGTTTCATTAACGCCAACGGAAACTTGGTAAACAATGTGTTATATATAGAAACATTGACGACACAATTAATGTAATACACAATGGAAGCTTTAAACGGTCGACGGAAATCTTCCATACGACGGCCGAAATTCTTGAAATTAGGATATCACAAAAGTGTGCTTTAATAATAATACAAAAACAAAAACAATCTATATCAAATAGGAAAAACGACGTGTTATGTTGGATCATCTAAAACTGATAGAATGGCCAGTTTATTTGTGCAATAGGTTGGAATAGAAATCGGGGGAAATGGACATTAAAACCAACGAACAATCCGAGCTTAATGCTGACTTCAAACTTCGAGACAAACTGGGCGATAAATTGTCTGACTTGGAAAATAGTAGACTTGTTTCCGAATCATCGGATAAGCATGTAAATGAAAATAAATTAAATGACTTGGATATTGTCCCGGAGACAAAAGAATCCGAACCGCAAAATACAGGTAGACCGAATACTGAAGAAGTAGAAGATAGTAAAGTCATTATCAAGTCGCGAGAACATGACAGAACTGACGAAGATGCAAATGCGATACTTGATAAGGAAGGTGAAAAGATAACAGTGCAGGACTCATCAACTGCCATTACGAACGTTTCAGGTAATATTCTCTCTTTTTTAAATATGATCAATATCATCTCTTTGTTATATATTTGAGCCGTCCTGCGAGAAATCAACAGTGTGGTTTTCGCCTCCTGTGGATTTCTGTTTTAGGAATCATAACTCTATACCTCTATCCCCGTGAGACGGAATTTGTTGGCCCAGATCAGTCTGCGCGGACTGTGCAAGCTGATCTGGATCGTTACATTACGCAGAGGCCATAATGTTGGTTTTCTCGCGGGATGGCTGATTTATTTATAAGAACTAAAACGATTAAAAATTAAATAGTCAATGTGTTCCATCAGTTTATGATTTAACCCTTTCCCACATACATCGCATGAAAAACTCATGTGGAGTAATTTCTCTCTATGCCACAATGTTTTCAGACTCCTTTTCTTAAATCATCTGATGCAGAGGAGTCCGAATGCATCTTTATGTGTAAAAGGGTCAAGTACTGTAGAGTATTGGTATTAGTATTGTTGTTGTTGCTGTTGTTGTTTCCTTTATATTTTCAAGAAAGCAATTTGATTCGAACTATCTACTTCTATAACATTCGGCCAAATCTTAAAAATGCACTTATAAATATTAAACATATTTGTGATTTAATTTATTGACTGATTAATTAATTGGTTGGAGTATAATTCCATTTCTAACAGTATTTCAGTGATATCATGCCGACAATTTGAATTACAATCTGAAAAACGAGTACTCAACAACATTATCTTGTAACGTTGTACCACAAAGTGGAAGAGTGATGCTAGACGATCCCGCCCCAATGGCTCAGCGGGTTGTCAATTCAAAGGTTGTGAGTTAGAACCGCATCTCTGCCAACCTTTGTTTCAATAGGACAGGCGTCATTCGTCTTCCACCATTTTACTAACAGTTCGTCTTCCACCATTTTACTAACAGTTCGTCTTCCACCATTTTACTAACAGTTCGTCTTCCACGAAAATGATAAAAGTTTATGTGAAAAAAGTAGCCAGTTGCTTAGAAAGACAGTTGTGTGGTTTACTCGTGTAATAGGTGAACCCTCCGCTGTGATATGATTAACATGTTTTTGAAAATCGTCGTTTAAACTCAATAATCTGACAAACATGGAGAATATGATAGAGATTGGATTTGAACTCACGAGCTCTTGACCAACAGCACTAGTCGTTGAAATTACCATCAAGAGCCGTGTCAATTATATGAGACATTTCTAAATTATTTTATGATCTCAATCGATTGTGATATTTTAGCATTCATCACCAAACATCGAAATTCATATCCTTTCCGTAGAAAACTGATATAGAATTATCAAACAATATGTTAAATTAGGTCGTATATTTGTAAATCACGCTTTCCCTCTTCCTTTTAAGAAATGAAGGAAGACGAAAAAGTAACGTCTAATCAAAGATCTACGCCACAAGAATTCCCCAGCTTAAAGCCACCGGAGGAGAAACACCCCAAAACAATTTCATCAAAGTCACCTAAAGCACAGTTTTCTGAAATAGAAGATGAACAAACCATAAGAATCGAAAAACAACCCGATAAAAGAGAATTGCCATTGAATGAGTCACACCAAGTTGAAGAGAAGTTTGATATAAAGGATCTATCATTCTTTGACACGCCTGTCAATACACAACCGGACTTGTATATACCACACGGGGAAAAGCTACCGGATGATCCTGAAATATCAGAAAAACCAGTTCATACGCCACAAGGTCCAGTTTCTGATATAAGTGAAAATGAAAGTCAGGAATATCCCACAAAGGGAAAATACACACAACAAGTTCAACCAATTGACAAATCTCCAAAAGATACAATTGACCAGATGAAAGAAACTGGTGATACCAAAACAACCGATGAAAATGACAGCAATGGAAAAGACAGTGGTATGAATAACATAACAGAACATGTCAGTGAAATAAATAATGAAATTTCAAATGTTCATGAGCATAATGGTGAAAATGAAACGGACACACCTCATACAACAGGGAGTCCTATTAAAGATCATGAATTGCTAAAAGAAGATCATAACGAATTCAAAGTGAAATATATGGATAAACTTCAACTTAAAACACAATATAAGTCATTCTCGGATCAAACCAAAAAGAAACAAACTGTTCAAATGAAAAGTAGCAGTACTTATAAAAGTTACGAAGCCGACTTTGAAGACGACGATAGTACAACTGATAGAGAAAACTCGCAAGCTTATTTTACAGGTTCACGAGATAACACATGTAATAATGATGCGAAAGGAATCTCCCCAAAACAGACAGAACAAGAGAATAACGATTTATTAATTGAGGAAATAACAAATACTGACATGTTCGGACGAAATCTAACAAAATCTTCAATCAATCGGAATACGACCTCTGCAGAAACCAGACAAACGGAAACTCCAGAAAAAAGTGCAATTCATAACGGTGACATAAATACAACCGGAAAAGACATTACCAATAAAGATAGTTATTTAGACGAATTTAACAATGTAAATCATAAACAAACTGCTAGTCATGTAAAGGATGGTGAAGGAATTCCAACTCTTGATAAAGTACAAACCTTTCGGAAGGAGGAAAGTGATAGAGAACAGTCGCCTAAGCTGGAACATGAAATTATAGATCCAAATCAAACGAAAGACAATGATAATAAAAATGAACAAGAAGCAGTTGTTAACCCTTTCTTTACAGGACGTTTACCCACATTGATCGGTCCTGAGGATGAAGATAATAACGATTCGAAAAGAGCAGAAAGTAACGACGATATACATATCAAGGAACATGATGAACCGGATATAGTAGAAAAGAGATCGATTTACAATGGCACAGAAGACGATGTAAAGCGAATTAGACGCGAACATGATAGTAATACGGATGAAGGTGACAGTATCGGTGGATTACAAGGAAAAAGTACACACAAAGACACTGAATTTGACGCAGCATCAGAAAACAGATCGACCTCAAGAATAATAGAACTAATCCAAGAAATTAACGCACCAGCGCAGAAATTTCATATGTCAAAGGAGAGATCTTTGACACCGAGAACGCCAACTAACAAACCTTACATTGACGATTACAACACCAGGGAAACACCAAGAACGGCTACATCTGAAAGTAAAGAATATCGTGAACAGGAACGAGAGAATACAGATACATTAGGTGTCGGGAAAACAGACATGAAAGTTGGTGATATAAACCATCTAACGTCATCTGTGATGAGTAAATACTCGAGGGATGAAGCTCCACCTACTTCTAAATTCGATGGTTTCCCCCATATTCAGGAGATTTCACAGTATAATAGAGCAAATAAACTAGCTGAAGTGCAAAATGAAAATCAAACGAAACATGAAAACAAAACAACTCATTTACCGAAATTACATCCCGAATCAGCAGTTCGACATGTTTATTCAAGGGAAAAGTCTGAGCATTCCGCATTCCAGACGTTAGAGAGTACTACTGTAGTCGGACACCATTACATCGAAAGTCAAACTCCCGAAGCTGGAACCCAAGACCAGAACAAAGGACGTTCATCTGAAAATGATCTAAAGGCTGTTGTGGCATCTGCGAAGCGTGCCTACAGAGGGCAGGAGATGGTCTCCACGTCCTTGGTATTTCCGTCAATCAAGCGGCAAGGATCAAGCGAATCGGGAATGCCAAATGTTAATCAAGATGACACTCAGACGATCAAGTCGTCTTACAGAACAACCAAATCGTCTGATGATACTTCCCCTGTGTTGATTTGTTCTAATTGTCTGAACCAGGACAGTCAGATAGGTTCCGCGGGGTTTTGCAAGGAGTGTCAACAATACCTCTGTGGGAACTGTATTCAACAACACAAAGCTTCCAGACGAACAAAGAGACATGAAATAATGGTGGCATATTGTGTTAAAGAGCTTGAAGTCAAGAAGTACGTGAAAGCGACCGGTTACTGCGTGGACTGTCAACATTTCCTGTGTATGAAATGTGTAATTCAGCACACCGGATACAGAGCAAATAGATACCATAGGGTCATACAAAGTTCTTTTATGTCAAAGCCAAACAAAAGTTTGGACAGAACCCCAAGAGAAGAGGTTCATGTTTCGTATCCACATAACGTCAGGACGACTTCAGATGATGAAAAGTCTGAACGTGATCTCAAAAATGCCAGAAACAGGAAAAAGATTCTCAAAGATTTAAATGATGGTAATTCCTACAGAGTGAAGTCCGAGTCGATACCAGAGTCCCTGTATCCAGGGCCTAACAAGAAAATAGGAATCTCTTACGCCGACAATCCGAAGTGGCCTGAAGCAAGTGTGCCAAAATTGCCTTATTTGGTAAAACCAAGATCTTTACAAGAACGTGCTTTTCAAACACCATACGTATCATATCAGAATTCTGCGTTTTTCACCCATCCGAAGGCTGCCTTTGATCCAAGTAAGGTGAAAATGAGATCACTTCAAGCACGATACACAGCTACAAATGGACAACCTAGGAGAACCCAGAGGAGGAGAGAGGAAAAGCTTTTCACAGCACGACGTGCAAATATTTCTGACGGTGTAAGTCTGCCTGATATCCGCTCAAAAACGACCCCAAATCAAGGTCAGAAGGAGGAGAGACAAACATCTAGACCGTCAGGGTTAAAGAAAGCAAAGTTTCTCAAAGACTACTGCGTCAGTGTTCCGTTCCCAAGCGGAGAGCGTCAGTCAGATATATTAGCCATAGCTTGCCTACCAAACGGTAATATTTTAATTGCAGATAAACATAATAATAACGTTAAGCTATATAACAAACAATTCAAGTTTAAAGCATTAGTACAATTTAGCAACCGGTTGACTGATATATGCTCATCTAATCTTTGTCCAGTGGATTTGTTTGTAGCAACCCAAAAACACGTGTTTCAAATTACGACGATGAGAAAAGGACTCGAAGTTCAGAAAAAAATTAAAGTGGACGTTAAGCGTATCGAAGGACTGACCTGTTGGAAATACGGACTAGCTGTAATTCACAAGAAATCGAATCTGACCTGGGAGGTGATGTTGATGGACTACAGAGGTAACTCAAAGAGCAAGTTGGAGATCATGAACCCGTTCACACAGGAAATAGACAGTGGACCAGTCTGCTATATAACAACTATTAAAGGTGGGAAACGTATTATATTGACTGACACAAAGAACGCATGCATGATTTGTACCGACGTCACATCACGTTGTGTTCTTTACGAGACATCGTTACCGGACGACGGCCCGCCTTCGTACGTCACTTCCGATAACCAGCATAACGTATTTGTCTCATGTCCAGACAAAATTCAGCAACTGTCTAAAGAAGGAAACAATGTAGGGACAGTTATAGCAAAGTCAGACGGTGTTAAAGAATTTGGATGTATTTTGTATAATAGATCAAGTGAGTTATTGTATGTACAGACAGCACGGGATATCGTCAGTGTATACCAAATGACGTAATTATTCTACCCTTTCTTTTATATTGACCATTCAGTTAAAAGACAAAATCATCTTGGTTATATGCAATGGCCAAATACTTATACATTTAACAAATAACTGTCAAGTTTATAACAGAAATTATTAATACATATATGTATATACATTTCGCAAGGTTATTCTGTTCGAGATGACGTAATAAAGATTGTTGCTGTTCCCTAACCTATTCTTGCTGTGCACTTTTTTCATTTGATTTATCAACTATTATTTATCTGACATACTGTATAGTTATATTTATTTACTTTTGTCTACGCCGTATTCGTCCACTGTGTAATTGGCCATAGACAAATGTTGTCGATATTTGCCAATAAAGGATCGAATTGAATTGAAATTGAAACACCCGACTACTGAGGCAGTATGCAGCAGACGTATTTTAAAGACAAAGTGGAAACAGAAACACAAGGTCATAAAGGGCATATTCTGCCTTTCCCTAGTCAATAGAAAAAGTATACTTACACTTATCCAGCTGGCATATGTTTCCGTCTGATACTTTCGATTCGAAACAGACGACTCTTAAATATCATAACAGGTAAACGGTTGAGCGAAAAGCTGATAGACAAAATATCCAATGTGAGAAAAGAAGACGTGCTTTATTGACGACATTTCTCCCCGTTTCACACATTGTATATGTGTGCATATTTATAGTCAAACCTGTGCTAAAGTCCGCCTTGGAATAGCAGCCACATTTTTAGTTTCCAAATAACTCATTTTCTGCATAAATGTACCTGCAATTGAATACCACCTGTGAACATAAGTGTGTGTTCCCATGGGTTGCCTTTATACTCAGCTTCCACTTTATATGTTTCTATAACGGACACTGTTGGTTAGCAGTTACAAGAGACACATATAAGCCGTTCCGCAAGAAAACCAACATTGTGTACTCTGCGTAAAGTATCGAAACGGATCAGCCTAAACGTACCGCGCAGGCTTAACCTGGCAGACACTTTTCATCTCATGTTGATTTTATGTTTCAGAAGTCATTAATATATACCCTATCCCCCTGATACGAAATGAGTAGACCCTGATAAGTCTGTGCGGACTACGCAGGCTTATCTAGTCGATACATTACGTAGAGTCCATAGTATTGGTTGTCTCTTGGAACGGCTCATATAACAGAAAACTAGGATTGTAACCCTGTGTGTGCGCATACCAATTCACATATTTTATAACGGGGGAAGCGACAAGACCCACATTCGCCTAAAGTGGATCATTAATGTATTAGAAGACATTTCTGTATTATTGAAGATGAAACGGAAAAGGAAACGGAATGTTGCTAAAGACACTACTAAACTGATAGCCCGTTGTTGTCGCCTTTGAGTTAGTGTTTAGACACAAGGGAGATAACTGCATGACTCCAGTTATATTTCAGTACAAAAGTTACCTTTTTGTATCAGATTAAATGGAGTATATATTGATTTCTGATTTAATTTGTGTTTCATTTGTTAAACAAAAAGTATAAGTGTAAGTGTAACACTGAATTAAACAAGAATATAAGCGTCAGGAAAACTAAACGAATATTTGAAACAGGTATAGATATATAATTGGATGGGGCAGGGACGTAGATAAGATTTATGTCTCTGGTTGGGGTTTAAATCCGTTTAATAAAACCAGTTCTCAGTCATATCACGACAGCCAGTTCACCTACAAATGCGTTTCCTGGTTATATCACAGCAAATCTCCTCACACAAATATTTTCTGGCAACTGGCTGCCTTTCCACATATACTGTTGTCGTTTTGAATTTGGTCAAACGTTGAAAATAATGTAACTTCAGTTCGAATTAACAACCCTGCATCGCTACCGAATGAGATACTGAGACTCGGATCAATGCAAATTGAATGATTAAGAACTTACAGTGCAGAGCAGGATCAGGCTGTATGAAAATGCAGGATGATGAAAGTCTACACTGGTGCAATTTCGCTTCTAATTGTTTTCCTGAATCGCAGCTTATATATAAATTTACATGTTATGATTAGTTGCTCTTCATACCGTCCACATATATTGCAGTAAAAATAAAAACAAGACGACTAATATGGCCCTAAATCGATCACCTGCGAGAAGCAGATACTGTAAATGAAACAGCTTATTAGTAAAATGCATTTTGTAAAAAGGTATTAAATCTTTTAACATAATGAAAGATGCCCACTAAACTGTTATAACTGTTTGGTGTTTTAAATAAGGGAAACCAAACCCACAAACATGTTTGGAAAAAAGTTCAATGTTCAAAAACGATCGCCGACGAGTCTCGTAGACGGTTGTACAGCTGTCTTGAGATGTAACAAGTACTGATGATATCAAGTGGAACTTGAACAAATCATCATTAAAAGATGGGCAGGATTCGGTCTTCGTGATTATATTTCTTCCGAATCTGAATTCCGGCCAAAACAGGAAATAGTCTTGTTGGGGTTTACGATGTTTTCAACATTAGTTCAGTTATATCACGGCGGCAGTTCTTATTTTTGATACCTGTGTGAATAAACTAGTACTACTAGGCTAGTAAATGTGCCCTGCCCCAGAGTAATCCACCCTGGGAAAGAGAGAGAGAGAGTTTTGTCTTATATTGATCTGTATTGCTCCATTCTTATAGATATTATATTATTATATAGATGAAAGTATAGTTATTGAATAAAGTTGAAATATTGTGGCAAAATGAGGAATTGTTCATTTTTAGCAATTTTTAACTTTTGCCAACATGTTTTAAAACGTCGTCTGCTGCAGTGACGTAAGAAGGCGTTTGTATGTGACAAATGGTGCATCAAGAAGGAAATAATATGAATTCACGGACAGTATAAATTTCAGACACACGTTGTAGGATAAGGGGATCAGTCAACAATATGTTGATTTCACATTAAAGGCAAAGAATCCGTCAAATCGAATTATAGACAGAATTCACCAATAAGTTGATTGAGTGATGGATTAGAGTTTAACGTCGTTTGCAACAGTTTTTCAATTATATCACGGCGGCCAGTTCACCTACCAATGTGTCTCCTGGCGTTCGGGACTCCGCAGTAAATGAGTAACTGGGGAACTAAAAGTGTGGTTGCTATAGACAGGGAATTGCTTTATAAAGGTGGTCTTTAAATACAGGGTAATTTGTGCAGTAAATGAGTAACTGGGGAACTAAAAGTGTGGTTGCTATAGACAGGGAATTGCTTTATAAAGGTGGTCTTTACATACAGGGTAAGTTATGCAGTAAATGAGTAATTGGGGAATTAAAAGTGTGGTTGCTATAGAC
>JAUELF010257342.1:0-11538 GCA_031471495.1 Clinocardium nuttallii
AGTTTACATTCATACGCTTGTTAGAAGCCTCTCACATCTTCTGTAAATACTAGGATACAGAAAATCCACATGAGACGAACAGTGTCGTTACGGGTTAGCCTTCGCGGCATGCTTAGGCTGATCCGGGTCGATACTTTACGCAGAGTCCACAATGTTGGTTTTCTGGCGGTACGGCTCATATGATATCTTAATCGTCTGTACAAATAATATTTGATAAGATATTGTGACAAGCGTTAGGTTTATGATTCGTTTTAATTCGTACTTAACCATCTATTGAAATTGGATTTGAAATTGATATGAATATGAGTTGCGTCAATCTAGAAGGGGGTTGGGTCTTGTTTGGAGTGCTTAACGTAATTTCTGTCAAGTCTGTGTGTACCCCCGGTACTATCAGTGGCTTCTCTGTCGCACTAGTAAATTATATAGCAACATGCATACAACTATGTACAGAAGGCTAGAAGTGCCGTCCCTACAATAGCTAAGTCATGGCCTGCCGCAGGACATCTATGTAGTCAATTCCCTTTACTAGACTCGGCCATTATCTTTATATGTTTTTGTAAGTGAATTTACAGGAAGGTAGATAATTGTTATCGCAAATCTTGATATTTGACCAAGGTGAGCACTATATTTAAATACGTTCGTCTTGTTAAAACGTCAGTGTGGTTCTTTATAGTTTTATAAATGCATGTTGGTTGTACATGTATACATTGTGGCGTGTGGACTATATGTGTGTGAATGTAATACGCGTATTTTTCTTCACTTCAAACTTCATGTTCTGTTCAAAACATTGCAAGAAAGCAGAATAAGCTTAGAATTCATTTCCACAGATGTTTTCCGTTTTCTGTCTTTTAATTATTAAGTTTATTTGAACCTATTCTGCCAGGTTTTTATAATTTCTATTCAGATAAAGTCTCACTGAGATTTATATAAATATTTGAGCCGTCCCGCGAGATAACCAACATTGTGGACTTTGCGTAAAGTTCGACCCGGATCAGCCTTAGCATGCCGCGCAGACTTACCCGGACTGGCTCGGACTGCGGAGCCTGATCTGAGTCGATACATTACACATATGCCATAATGTTGGTTTTCTTGAGGGACGGCTCATATATAAATGAAGTAATTTATTACCCCGTGTGGGAAGAAGTTAAAATATTTCCCACATATACACAATTTGCGGCAGACCACTTTTAAACATTAATATAAAATATGGAAAATGTCTTTAAAATAATAAAAAACATTATTGAATGAAGTTTTAAACATTATGGCAAAAGGAGAACATTCTCGTGAAAAGCATTTTTTTCATTTTGCCACAATGATTTCAAAATTCGTCTGCTGTTAAGACATCAAAAAGGGTCTGAATATAGGAAAAGGTTAAATCATATACGTCTGTCTGTGGTCTTATAGACGTCAAACACTTTCAAGGTTCACGATAAACCTTGAAATTTGTTTTTCTTTTACTTCTTCTTCTTCTTTGTTTGTTTTGAAAGTATAAGATTACTTCGATTGATATGTATACAAATACAAAAGGGAAGTAAGATTTATTATGTAGGGAGTATGAAAAAACTCACTCAGCAATACGTTTATCGAGGAAATTAAGACAAGTTTGATTTGATGCAGTTTTTGTAAATTTTGTGATGGACCAGGTATTCAATGTTTGCAACGTAATATGAGACAGTTCTGAATAACTGGACAAGAAGATGTATCAATTTGATATCTAGAGTATATATATATGTCATGGGTATGACAAGTGAAATTACACAAGGAATCGAATGTAAAAAACTGAACGTATCTTGAAAGTGATTCAGATTTTGCGAGGCAATTTTCGACGAGTTAAACATATCAAGGGATAGTTTTGTTTATGGAAAACATGACGTTTTCGACATTTGGGCAATCGTTTTACCTACATTATAATGTGAAAAAGAGGAAGCTTCTCGTCGAAGGAATAAAACTTGGGTAAGAATGAGTTTTTTAAAAAATGTTTATAATACACATGGACGCGTTTATGACTTTTTTATATTACAATGGACTGGAAAAGGACTCGAGAAATTACTTCGAGTTATCAGCGTGTTCGAGTAATCGGTATGTTCGAGTGATCGGCATGTTCGAGTTATCGGCGTATTCGAGTAATCGGTGTGTTCGAGCAATCGGTGTTTTCGAGTAATCGACGTATTCGAGTAATCGGTGTATTCGAGTAATCGGCGTGCTCGAGTAATTGGCGTGTCCGAGTTCGAGTAATCGGCGTGTTCGAGTTATCGATGTGTTCGAGTAATCGGCGTGT
This sequence comes from Clinocardium nuttallii, assembly GCA_031471495.1. Classification (NCBI taxonomy): domain Eukaryota; kingdom Metazoa; phylum Mollusca; class Bivalvia; order Cardiida; family Cardiidae; genus Clinocardium; species Clinocardium nuttallii. The sequence continues at coordinate 2,279 of JAUELF010257342.1, forward strand.
TCGAGTTATCGATGTATTCGAGTTATAGGTATATTCGAGTAATTGGTATATTCGAGTAATCGGTGTATTCGAGTTATCTGTGTATTCGAGTAATCGGAATGTTCGAGTAATCGGCGTATTTGAGTAATCGGCGTGTTTGAGTTATTGGCGTGTCCGAGTTATCGATGTGTTCGAGTAATCGGCGTGTTTGAATTATCGATGTGTTCGAGTAATCGGCGTGTTCGAGTTATCGATGTGTTAGAGTAATAGGCGTGTTCGAGTTATCGGTGTATTCGAATAATTTGGATGTTCGAGTTATCAATGGAAGATTTTAAATATATTGATGTATGAGTTTTTTTATTATTTTATATTTGAACTGTTATGATAAAACGCAAGCAAGTGATGAGATAATTCCATGAAAACAGCAAAGCAGCAGTTTCGGTTGCTCGTCTGAGCAATCAGAATTGCTGCTACGTGGCTTGCAAAAGGTAGACATTTACCTCAAGAGTCAGTTTAAGTACTTTTATACCCCTTTTTCGTCTATTTGTTTTGTGTTTGATCCCTCATATCATCCCTTTTCAAGCCGTTGTCGTTATGTTGTGTTTTATCCCCCTATTATCACTTTTCAAGCCATTGTCGTTTATTTATTTTGTGTGTTATCACCTTATCATCACTTTTCACGCCATTGTCGTTTATTTATTCTGTATGTTATCCCCCTTTCATCACTTTTCAATCCCTTGTCGTTTTTGTTATCCCGCTAGCAGCACTATTTCAGTCACATCACGGCGTAGACGACTTCTTGAACACAGTATGGGTACAGGAGAGTTTGCTTGTTTTTGGCTTTTTTCTTTTATCAAAAGCTAATTTCTAAATGTCTTGTTGTGCGCATATATACATCTCATATTGATTTCAAAGCAGACGACATATAATCATTTAAAGTGTTATTCATGGCTTTCCCTCCTTGACGCTCAGGTTGTTTTGGTATGCAAAACGCCACACTCGCTAGTGTCATTATAAATAGAGCAGTGATACTGGTAACTCACCAGGAAACAACGTGATATAACCGAGCAACTGTTGAGTCGGAGCAGCTTAAAACACCATACACACGACATAACAATGGTGAATTAGAGAAAGAGTTTATATCGATAAGGGGAACAAGGGAGTTAATCACTGTAGACAGCTAGAAATTATACATCGAATTATAGACCTTTCCTAACGGTGATAATCAATGGAACAGTACTGGCAAGTCTTGACGTCTTGCAGCTCATATATTAGGTTGATACCGGTATATATTACCCTCCAGATTATGTCAATCTGTACAATTCTCGGATCTGTGAAAACTTAGAAAGACGCCAAGCTGAACTTGGTATATGAATGCAGGGAAATGAGACTGTGATGCACGTTTACATATGAGCCGTCTCGCGAGAAAACCAACATGGTGGTCTCTGCGTAAAGTGCCGATCCGGATCAGCCTAAGCATGCCGCGCAGGTTTATCCGGTTAGGCACTTTTCGCCTCTTGTGGATTTTCTGTTTCAGGAATCATTACTCCTAATACCTCTATCCCTCGTAAGGCGTAATGTGTGGGACAGCGCAGGCTGATCTGGTCGACACATTACGCAGATGCCATAATGTTGGTTTTTTCGCGGGACGGCTGATATAACATTAGAGGATGACATGAGGACCATGATGACCATGTCAATGGTTAATGAGTGCAATCTGATTTTGGTCTACAGTCTGCTTGTTATGTTCTCAGTATGTTACATAGACTACTCCATTAATGTGTTAAAACTTAAAACCTATCAAAATGAACATTGAGCCGTTCCACGAGAAAGCCAACATTATGGATTCTGCGCTATGTATCGACCCCGATCAAATTGTGAAGTCCGCTCAGGCTAATCCGGGTCAACACATTTAGTCTCATGGGGATAGAGTAATGATTCCTGAAACAGAACATCCAGAGGAAGCGAACAGTGTCTGTCAGCGCCATGATTAGGCTGATCCGGGTCGATACTCTACACAGAGTCCATAATGTTGGTTTTATCGTGGGACGGCTGAGTCATGATGTTTATGGATGCAGGATTTCAGCGGGATAATGGTTAACCCTTTCCAACATAAAACACATCTTAAGGCCACGACCTAACACATATCTACGCACGGATATGGAACATTTCTGTAAATGGAAGTATTACCAATGAAAGGAGTTGCTAACATTGTTGCAAAAGGTGAACACTCTCATTATGAGCAATTTCTCATTTTTTGCCGAAATGTTTTCAAAAGTCTTCTGCTGCAGAGGTGTCAAAAGGCGTATGTTTTTTGGAATTCGTTAAAAACCTATATACATAAGAAGTGTAATAATGAAGAAATTCTGAATATGTTCTCCCGATTTCTAGTATTTAATTTTTGAATCATACATTCGAAAGTACACAAGTTATATCTGTTATATATATTTCAGAACACATCTACAAATACAATGCTTCAAGCTAACTCCCAACATCACATTCAGGGTTAACAAGAAAATGTTCAACATCTTTGAAGTTTTGTTTTTAAATCTTTTCGGTAATACCAATTGATTACTTTTGAATAGGTCAGATAGTTTTCAAAATTTAGTTTTTTCTGTATTTTTGCATAGAAGTTTTCAAAGTCGTTAAATATGTGGTATGAGGGAAAGGGTTTGGGGAATTCCTCCTTTTGCCACAACCTTGTAAACGGCATGCACTAATTTTTCTAATATTTACAGAAATTGAATATTTTGTTTGTATATGATTTGAAAGATCGTGTGTGTTTGGGACAGTGTTAATAAGATACTGCAGCGATGCCTCTGTCACTAGATCACAATCAAGACCCTGACTATACTGCACAGAGATGCGACCTGGGCTGGAATTTCCCGGTCCCTCCCGGTACTTGAATTAACCATTTCACACATACAGCATGTCATCAGCTCCTCTTATGTTAATGTAATGATGTATATTGTATTACATTGTGACAAAATGAGAAAATGCTCATGATGTGCAATACTTTATAAGTTATCTGCTGTAGATATGCCAACATTGCGTCTGGCTATGGACAATGGTTTATTGTCGAATTGCATTGCTCAATAGATTCCCGTGTATAAACATGCTTTCCCATGTATAAACATGCTTTCAGACTGTGCTGTTGAAATAAGCACCTTCTTTCAACTTCGCAAAGTTTTATTACAAACACGGTCTCAGCACTGTTGTTTACTTTGACATTTAAACGTCTAGAACATATGTGTAGCATTGCTCGCGTTCAAGATTCATTCACCGTTAATAATAGAGTTTTACTTATTATAACGGATTACATGTGGCTTATTTTTATGTAATGTATACCGAGTGTTTATGCAAAACCCTTGCTGTTTAGTTTATTTCATATTTTACATTTAGAAGAAAATTAGATATAATTTAAATCGTAAAACAAGATTAGTCTTTCTACAAAATGTCAATTAGTTTGTAAAAACCTGAAATACGAGAATTGAAAGAATTCTTAGTATAGAGTTAGAGAAAATATTTAATCCTTTCCCTCATAAAAGAAAAACATATGCAGCAGGCGACTTTGAAAACATCTAGTCAAAATAGGAAATACCTCTTTAATTGAAAATATTATTTTTTAAAAGAGTTTAAATTATTGTGACAATGAAGAATATTCTGATCCAAGCGATTCCTCATATTGCAATGTTTCTTAAAAAGTGGTCTGCTGCAAATGCACTAAAATGCGTCCGCAGGTTGGGAAAGGGTTAACAAATAATGAAATACCCATAAACAAATATTCAATTATTAGCTTCAATCAATCCAATACGTATTCGTTGATCAGTTTTTACAACCAAACCGACTGTATAGGTAGAAACAACAATTCTTTTCAACTCTTGCTATTTAAAATTGATATTATGTTTACACTTGACTTTGAAAGGACGCGTTTCTTCTCCAATATATAAATAGATTAAATATTTATTACTTAGCCCTTTCCAACCTTTAGTCGCATTGTGAGGCATTTGCAGCAGATGACTTTTGAAAACATCATGACAAAAGGAGAAATTGCTCAAAACGAGCATTTTCTCCTTTTGCCATAATGTTTTGAACAATTTTCAGTTATTATACCTACAATTACAGAGATTTCCACATTTTTGAGAATACATTTTCAAAGTCGTCTGCTACAGATTTGCCGTATGTGGGAAAGGGTTAAACCTGTCCAACATACGAACAACTGCAGCCATCGACTCAGAAAACATGATGGTAAACCGCTTTATAGTTAAGTATCATAGTGAATACATATGTAACCATAGTGTCACATGGAGAAATTACTCGCTGTCCTTGTGTCACAGTGCTTCTAAATGTCGTCTGCAGGAGTTGCGTCAAATTGCATCTGCATAGTGGAACGGGTTAAGGGTTAAGGGTCGTATGCATTGAAACTGATACAGAGAACTAATACAGATAAGAAGCTGTAATTTGGTGGTTTTTTTATCTTAACATTTAAGACATTGTGGGAAAAGAAGTATTGATCGATTTCTCCTTTTTGTGCAATGTTTTATGAGAATTGTATCATGTAGAAGCGTGATTTTCGTTTAAATCAGAAATAACAGATTAAGGTCAGCAAGGATTGTATTAGCGTTAATTCCCCCGGGTCAGATTTAGAATTTGAGCTACGTCATATGAAAGGTGGCCATAACTGAATGTGATTAATTCGTCCAGATTGATTGGACTATCTATCGCTTCGTATCCTAGACTGACACATTTGTTGACTTTCATGTTGATCGTCATTTTGTTAATTATATAGCGTTTCATTAAGTTAGTATTTTACAGTGTTTGTATATTCTAATTTACAGATAAAATTAAACAATAAATGATATAAATCCTCGATGTGCTTTTGTTCATTTCACGAGATTATACGTGAGATACTTTAGTTTATTCCCCTAGCTGCGATCTGACTGAAGGCTGTGTATCACGCCATTGTCGTAGGTACTTATAATGTATCTTTTCGTAAAATGTTAATTTGCTTAACAGGTATATATAAACTTTCGGAGTCAAGCGTGCGCTGACTGGATCTTGGTTGACAGTTTTCATACGTTCGTATGCTGGGCAAGATTTAGATATTTCCCTGGTATAATAACCAAACAACACTGTAACATGCTATTTTTGCAAATAGCAAAAAAAACACCCGAAAACATTTGAAACAGAGAGATAGCCCTCTTTGAAAGCTGTTCACATGTTCTGTACAATTGACAGGAGTCGTTTAGTTCACAGATACTGCCAGTCGTTTGCATCAGACCGACTTGACCACACCAAACATTAAATGACTTGCGATCGCTTTTTCCGTGACGCACCCTTTAGATTTTCGATATTCGCGTCACGACACACGAAAACAGACCTTCGAGATTTTGCGACCTGCAATAATTAAACTCAGATCAGTCTTTCACGCAGTCTGATCCGGCTCTTTGATGTTCGCCTCATAAATGAACGGGAATCATGAAAGCTTCTTTAACAACGGTTATAACTAAACTCCTGCTATTCAAGTAGAAGCATTTTGATCGTTAATGCCACTATTTGCAAAATCTTTAAACCCTTCCCAACCCGCAGACGAATTTTGACGCAATGACAGCAGACGAATTTTGAAAACATTGTGGCCAAAGGTGAAATTGCTCATAATGAGCAATTTCTCCTTTTGCCACAATGTTTTCCACTTTCAATCATAGTTTATCCATTCAAATATAAAGAGTTTCCATTTTTTGACAAAATATGTTCAAAGTCGTCTGCTTTCAGATGTGTTGTATGTTGGAAAGGGTTAAGGTCGGGTTACGTATGACGTAGCTCATTTACTACAGCCGTACGTTATGTTAAAGAACATGATGGAGATGTTAATACAAGATATTCCTATTCAGCTTGTGATATCAGTTTACTTATTCTCGTGTGATTCGAATTGATTTGTTTTTAAATTTTAATGTTTGATTTAACCGAATCATTTATTGATTTTTTTCTATGTTTAATCGAATAAATAAATATTTGTAAAACATTATTTGAATTCTAAATACGCTCGCCATTTGAATGGAATGATATTGAGTCATTTAAAGTAATACGAGATTTATTATATTCGTTAATACTTCTGCAATAAGGAATGAATTAAATAGATTATTTAAAAAGCGCAATGCTGACAAAGAACATCACGATTTGAATATATATAAGGAAGACCAAACAAAGTTCTTTTACGCGAGAAAATTAAGTGATACAATTTTAAATATTTTCTTTTGTTTTGTCAAAATATAGACATTATAGGAAACTCTTGAATGCGAAAGACAACGAAGGACGTTTTAACGTAATGACGTCATGAAGTCAAGTCGCAAGACGCATGTAATACATAGTCAGTATGTTATGTACGGAATATGTTGTAAGACGTAATCGACACTGTTGATATTGATACGTTCGTTTCTTTGACTTATGAATAAAAGACCATCGTGATTAATTGGATGAGGAAAGTTATGTGTTTAATGATATAATCGACATATATAGTGGCATATGGATAGCTTTATGGTTCTCAAGACTGACTGTTTAGTGGTATTAAAACAGAGATATTCGTAATGTCAAGCAAATCGTATGCGTGGGATGGAATGTGCATCAAAAAGGAAGGTTTATATTATTCCAGTGGTACAGGGGCGTATAGACACATCGTCTTCCGGAACACTAGACGACACTTGTAAGTTTAACATTTCCCCGCATTCAGGCACATTTAGCAGCATATATACTCACGGCGTTGGCGTATGCAGAAATTGGGCATAAAGAATAATTTATCCTTTTGCCTCGATGTTTTAAAATTTTAAAAATATAAAGTTTTAACTTATTTATTTTTACATCGATTGCGAAACAATATTTCAGCATAAAGTAATCACTCTTGGTGTCTGTTTCCTGGATACTTATACAGAACTCTCACCGTTTGCGTGGACAGAAGACAGAACATGCCCCTCACGGGATCTGTACCTTGGACCTTTGCACGACAGGGCAAATATCTGCCGCTGTACCACTGTTTTCCAAAGTTTGCAATCTTCTGCATAAGTGTTGTTTGTTAGAAGCGGTTAAAATAAATTATTATCTAACGTCAAATATGGTTCTAAATTAATATCAATGTGTTAATGCTTCAAATGATACACAATGAAGTTCATGCTTTAAATGATAAACAGCGAAGTTCATGTTTCGCATGATAAACAGCGAAGTTCATGTTTCAAATAACACATAACGAAGTTCATGTTTCAAATGTTACACAACGAAGTTCATGTTTCCCATGATAAACAGCGAAGTTCATGTTTCGCATGATGAACAACGAAGTTCATGTTTCAAATGATACACAACGAAGTTCATGTTTCAAATGATACACAACAAAGTTCATATTTCGCATGATAAACAACGAAGTTCACGTTTGAAATGATACACAACGAAGTTCATGTTTCAAATGATACACAACAAAGTTCATATTTCACATGATAAACAGCGAAGTTCATGTTTCAAATAATACACAATGAGGCTCATGTTTTAGATGATAGATAACGAAGCTCATGTTTCAATCGATATTTAACAAAGCTCATGTTTCAATCGATACATAACGAAGCTCTTGTTTCAATCGATACTTAACGAAGCTCATGTTTCAAATGATATTTAACGAAGCTCTTGTTTTAATCGATACTTAACGAAGCTCATGTTTCAATCGATACGTAACGAAGCTCATGCTTCAGTCGATACTTAACGAAGCTCATGTTTCAAATGATATTTAACGAAGCTCTTGTTTTAATCGATACTTAACGAAGCTCTTGTTTCAATCGATACATAACGAAGCTCATGCTTCAATCGATACTTAACGAAGCTCATGCTGCACTCGATACATAACGAAGCTCATGTTTTAATCGATACTTAACGAAGCTCATGCTTCAATCGATACTTAACGAAGCTCATGCTTCAATCGATACTTAACAAAGCTCATGCTTCAATCGATACTTAACGAAGCTCTTGCTGCAATCGATACTTAACGAAGCTCTTGTTTCAAATGATACTTAACGAAGCTCATGTTTCAAATGATACTTAACGAAGCTCATGCTTCAATCGATACTTAACGAAGCTCATGTTTCAAATGATACTTAACGAAGCTCATGTTTTAATCGATACTAAACGAAGCTCATGTTTTAAATGATACTAAACGAAGCTCATGTTTCAATCGATAATTAACGAAGCTCTTGCTGCAATCGATATCTAACGAAGCTCTTGTTTCAATCGATACGTAACGAAGCTCATGTTTCAATGATACTTAACGAAGCTCTTGTTGCAATCGATACTTAACGAAGCTCATGTTTCAATCGATACTTAACGAAGCTCATGTTGCAATCGATACTTAACGAAGCTCATGTTGCAATCGATACTTAACGAAGCTCATGTTTCAATCGATACTTAAAGAAGCTCATGTTTCAATCGATACTTAACGAAGCTCATCTTTCAATCGATACTTAACGAAGCTCATGTTATTTAAATTCAAATTGTTCATGCTCAATGCAATATCATGCAAACACATTGTATACCAACACTCAATCGTTTTAAGGTCTATACAGTTTTTGCCGTTTATCAAGTTTAGTTTTGTTTGTTTGCGTTATTTTACACCGTTTATTCATTAACGTTTCAGTAATAGCAATGCGTACCCTTGGTAACCAGTACTGCTGGTAAGTTGATCCTGATTCCAGCTCATCAGTCAACATTTTAACCCAAACTTGGCCAATTTCATTTAAGACCCATAACTCTCGAGTTACTGATATAATATTGTTTTATCAATATGGGCCGTTCCACGAGAAAACCAACATTATGAACTCAGGGGGATAGGGGTAAAGAGAAATGATTCATGAAACAGAAAATGCACAGGAGGCGAAAAGTGTCTGTCCATTTAAGCTTGTGTGGCATGTTTAGGCTGATCCGGGTCGATAATTTGCGCAGAGTCCACACTGATGGTTTTCTCGTGCAACGGCTCTTATCATATCATATCATGATTCGTCCAACAAATTGTCATATCGTGAATTATTTATTTCAAGGATTGATTAGTTAGTTTGCAGCTTCTTTAACCCTTTCCCTCATACGACAATTATGCAGCAGACGACTTTGAACATTTTTGTCAAAACATAGAACATCTTTATAATTAAATGGATAACCTATGACTTAAAGTGGAAAAAGTTTTGTGAAATTTCTTCTTTTGTCACTATGTTTTCAAAAAGCCTTCTGCTACAGAGGCGTCAGAAAGCGTCTATATG
>JAUELF010257353.1:0-11538 GCA_031471495.1 Clinocardium nuttallii
CACCCCGGCACCAGCGAGTCAGTCGATATGTTATTACCACCCCGGCACCAGCGAGTCAGTCGATATGTTATTACCACAATACATATCATCAAGGAGGAAAAGTCATTACTACCATAAGTACGGATACGGATAATTATGGAAAATGTCTGTACTTGAAAGTATAATTATTGAATACAGTTTAACACATTGTGGCAAATTAAGAAATTCCTTTTTTACGAGCATTTTTTATTTTTTAACGACGTTTCAAAAATTGGCTGCTGCAATGGTGCCATAATGTGTCTAAATGTGGGGAAACGTTCAATAGAACGTTTAAGAAAAACATATATAGATAAGTGTTATTAAATGCGTACCTAGTAAAACCAGTCAGAGTGTTTGCAGTCGATATCGACCAGCTCACGCAAACTGATCTTGATCTTCACTGTTCGCCAAATAAACGAAAAATGGTTTCAAGAAATATTTAACAGTTAATTTGTAAGATCAGGGTCGATGCTTGATCTCAATAAGCTGAGTAGGGTTTATCTGCAGCACGACACAGTTTGTCCTTTTTCATTTGATGTGTAAAAACCCATTTAGTACCAGGTGCCTTGACGAAATTAATCCTCTGAAATCGTCTCCCCAATCTAGGCAGACACATGATACTATAGTCGGCTCTTTGGTTCATAAGAGAAACAACACTTTGGTTAAAAAAAAAAAAAATTTTGAATATAAAAACATTTTACGAAAAAAAAAAATCGAACGTTGATGTTCCATTTTTACAAGTTTATATTTCATTTTTCTTTTTTCATAATTAGTCTCATCAAAAGGTTTGATTATATGAGTCGTGTATTGAGAAAAGGGGGGTCTTTATGTATCGCCGTATCTTTGTCAAGTAGTGTCAGAGTAACACCAGAACAGTGTAACTTGCAATGTTTCGACATAATTAACATCCAGCTTATTACTTGAATGTGCGATAGGCAATGCCTGTGGTGAGACTGTGTGTATGCATAGTTTTTCCTCTGTTTTCACTGTTTAGAAAGGAAGAAATCCCTCCTTTCCGATGAAGCGGCTCATGGCTTTTATTAATTTGAGAGTAATGATGAATTCTCTTCATTTTGTCTAGACTCATTTGTCCACCTCGATAAATACTGTTTTTTTGTAGAAAAACGTTTGTTTAGTTTTAAGACTATGTTTCTTTGGCCTTTCAACGTGCGTAAATTAACACATTTTGTCAAGTTGTGAATAATTAGAAAGAGGTAATGTCCGAAATAGATTTGGAACTTACGACCTCTGAATCGATAGCCATCTTAGTAGCTAAGTGTGGTCATGTGGTCCGACGATGATTGGCAAAAGCCATTGTGAGAAGCATCAAACGTATTCAGCAATGGCCGTTAACACGGCGTTTTACTTCAATCATCTATCACATCAACTTGTTAGCTCGTTAAGTTATTTCGAGAATGATCGAATCATTATCTTGTTAAACGCGTCTTAAAATAATTTGAATGTAATGAATGCACTACTTTGATATAGATTTGCGTAAGTATTTACACACAATGCAAAACGGCCCCACAACGCTGGTGGCAATGTATTTTGACTAATCAACATGACTTAAAGGACTTTAATTGAGGGTCCTTCTAGAAACATTTCCATAACTTTATATGCGAATTGGCAACCGGACAAACGACGTAGAAGTGATCTACGTAGAAGTGACTTGCACACAAACGACACAAAAGGTAATGCTTATTTCAGATCAGACAGAAGATAAGTGCCGATGTACTAAAATACGTTTGTATATAAGGAAGGATTAATTTATTATGGTAGTTGTTGTGTATTTGTTATTGTAAATAAGCCGCGTCTAGCGGGTCGGGTTTAAATTGAAACTCCGTTACCGCACTACTTAAAGGTGAATTGACGAACACCAAATAAGGAAACATATTTTGTTGATCTGTAAACACAAACATATTTTGTTGATCTGTAAACACAAACATTTAGGACTCAATTACATATAAACGGACATGGAGTCTCCGCTCAACGAAAACGCAAATTCATTACGTGTTAAAATGTTAAATACGTGTTAACATTGTCAGAACTGGCTCATATATAACGTAATTACCATCACATTACATACGTATATACATTGTGTACATGTGTACCGTTTTTAAGAGAATTGTTGTAACGGGAAAGATTAAGCTTCACTGATGAAATTGCCAGTAGTAATGTAACGACAGTCATCTTTGTTGTTGTCGATTTAAAGATTATTCCGCCCCTCCATCTATTTTTGTACGAGAAGGGCATTAGTTCACTGTTGGAAAAATGAGATTGTTTGATTGACCTTTAACCAGGGTTGAATTTCTTGACCAACTGACATCTGTAGTAATCCCTTAAAGGAAGTTAGTTCTCAAACAATTCCGGACTAATTAGTAATTTAGTATTTAACACTACTCACCAAGTGTTTGAACCTAGTACGCAGTGGTCATTGTAACGATGATTTGCGCAAGTCGTCGTGACTGGTGTTATTCATCTTTCACCAATTTGAGAAAACTGTATATCCAGTTATCCAGTTGCCTAGGAGGAACTTTGCCATGTAACAAATGGTTTTATGTACTTGCCGCCATCATATAAGTGAACAACTGTTCCGGTTATATTATAGCATGACTTGCTTTCGTCGGCCAGCAATCCTTCGGACGGTAGACAAAAGTCACTGTGACAATCGTCATTCATCTTCCTCATATGGGCTAACACTATATGTCAGAAAGCAGCCAGTTGCTTGAAAATATTGTTGTGTGGATAACTGGTGTGAGATAGCCAGGAAACAGATGAGTAGGTAAACTGGCAGCCGTGATATGACTGAACACAGCGTAAAACCCATACTCAATAACTCAACCCACCCTTACGATAAAAGATTGTGATTGGTAGTTACATTATCACGTGCTTACATAACAGTTTACCGAACGCAATGAGAAAACCTACAAACAGCCCATTGAATCGTCACTTTTCGGTCAATGAACACTTAATGTGCTGCACTCTACAAAAACCAACTACGATGTATTAGCGATTACTGTATATCAAGATCAGCCAGCGCAACCGTGCAGTCATATGTAGCTCCCAATGGTTCGCCACTTTTATTTCATTGACTCCTTACCGTGAATTCGTGCACAACCAGGCCATTTTACGAACGTGAAGAAAGTGACGTTAAGGTCGGTTGTCGAGGAGCACCGTTCAACTATTCGAATTCCGTTCTATAACAACGTTTCGTTAGAAAGTAACCATTATTGCTTGTTCAATTATCCTGACACGAGCGAGCGAGTCAGTCTCGCACTCTTTTGGTATAAAACAATATATAAAACAGCAATACAAATATATGAATCAATTAGACATTAAGAAGATTTTCAATAAATCAAACCGAGCCTAACTCATTATTCGTTTCATCATTCCATAAAGGTCGACAAAGAAGACACAAATAGATGATGGACGGCTCTATCAACCCATTAACACTTACACCACATTTGCACCAGACAACGTTGAAAACATCTAAGCAAAGATATGTAACGTCACTATAATTGAATGTAAAACTTTTGAAGAGAGGTACAAAACAAAAAGTGTGGCGAACGAAGAAATTGTTCATTAGATCCATTTGTGTAGGGAATTTATCACTTTGCCTCAATGTTGTGAAACGTCGTCTACCTGCAGGTGTCCCAGAAATATTCTGTATGTGGAAAGGGTAGTAGAATAACCGTGGTATGCCCTGTGGGGATTTGATTTATTTTATCTTGATATTAAATCTAGTGCAACTCGGCTATTAGTTTAAATGATCCGACTGTCACACAATTAGTGTAGACAAGGGAGGAGTTGCTCAAAAACTCTTTTAAATATATCACCTGATTAATTATAAATTTAAATTTTGATTTTGAGTAGATTAGACGGACGGACCACTGCCTACTACATTTCGTTTAAATGCTGTTTGAAATCACTTGAAACGACATTTAAGATATTCAATCTGGTTCGCTGGTAAATTACAAGTACCGCTTGTCAATTTAATCCCGACACCAGCTTTCTTAACAACACTGACATCGATATAGAAAGCTACTACTGTCAGTTTTGAAGACCATGCACTGGCGACTATCTAACCGCTACAACACAGATGAGGTATTGTGTGCTCAGGGTACGTTTTTTGCCACGTTATGAATAACCCTTTCATCTAAATAATTCAGGTCGACTGATCATCGATGATAAAGTCCTTTTGAATATAACGTGAAAGGATAAGTAAAAAGGCTATACCAATCATATACCGCTCGTTTTGTTTTGTTATGTTTTTTTTTAAAGCTGGTTTGGAATATTAAGTTCATCTAGTAGGCCATTGGTACCGAATATACGACATACCTAGTGAGTGCAAAACGTGTACTCACCGAGACAAGTACCAACCATTATAACGACTCTCTAAACATTTTCGAATTATATTTGATATAACAACTGCGAACAGCTTATATCCGACTACATATTCGTGCAGTTAAAGTTACAGCTCTACAGTGTATGTTTCTTATGAATCAAATCGTTGGACAACCAAAACAATAGGTAAACAGGATCAACGCAAAATTCTACAGTGGAGATATCAATTGCAGACATTCAATGGCGCATGATTAATACCAGTGAATTGTAGTGCGTATGAACTTGAACTTAAACTGTTTCCGCATATCGACATTTTCGACGCACCTGCAACAGACGGTTATTTGAAACAGTGTAATGCCTGCAACTCTTTTTATGATAATAAAATCATTTATAGAAATGTATTCATATTTGTTTAAATGTTTTAGGATTGATCTGCTGCAAACTTGTGGTACGTGGGAAAGGGTTAAACGTTGATCTTTCATACTCCTAACTATGTGTTATGCCCAAACATCAAGCTTTCTGATTGATAAGAAGATAATAAATTCTCAGAATTAACCAAAGCAAGATCATTCTCTGAGCACAGAGAGCATTCTCAGAATTGTTATTGATCTTAAATATAAAACAAATCAAACAGAGTTTCCATTCGTAATGTTGTCTTTAGAATGTTAGTGTGTACCAGTTGTATGCTATATCAACACCAATAGCGTATTAGGGAAACTTACAATCGTCCTGTGACAGAAAATATTGTGGCGCCTCTCTTTTGATATAACGGTATTTTAAGGTGCATGGAATTCATACAAGTTGGTCAAAACTTAGGTTCTGTTGAGACTGTTTGTACTCATTGACTAACATTACACAGGTGAATTAAATCCTCTCATCGGTTATACTTATATAGTTTGGACAACGCTTAACCCTTTCACATATGCAACAGATCTGCAGGAAAACTCCCTAAAGAAATAATATAATAAAGTTAAAAACATTTTCGAAATTATCATCTTGAGCGATTTCTCCATTGCACACAATGTTTCCAAAATACGCCTTCTGCAGAGGTGTCCGAAAACATATTTTTATTAAAAAGGGTTGAAATGATTAAAAGGTCACGAATAAAGTACAATTATCATTAACGGTGACCTCAGTTAAAGGAGATTTGTGTCACTATGGCTGTGAATAATAGAGTGGTATGATAATGTGTTTACGTTGAGACAAAGTACAGTTTGACATTGTTTGAAAGACATTCCATTCCATACGTTCTCGCTTAATAATGCATTGCCTTAAAGGTATCGGCGAGATTATGTGTCGACTTAAATATGACCAAACAAGTTGTGCTGCAACATGAAATAGTTTTTGCCATGTTCATTTATGTCATAATGTAAGTTTTCGTAGTTTTGTTCATAATTGTTACTCCAGCAACCGTTGTTAAGAGTATTCGCGATGTGAGGGACTAACTATTTGAAGGTCGTACAGTCAAACATTCATGAACTATTCTTTACATTTATCAGGTATTCGTTATGATGCTGGTGCACACGGTTTAAATTAGCTTAGCCTGAGATTTGTATCCCTTGTTAATTTAAAGATATTCCGATTTTGTATCGTAACTAAGCCGGCATAGTGTAACCAAAGAGTTTACAGATCAGATACATAACAAATTTAATTTTAAATTATTCCCTTAAAAGTTCACAGAAATGCTATTAAAAGCAGCACTGACCATAAATAATGAAACACTATGTTGACAATAATTAATAAGATATGACTTTGGCTGTTTATCCAATTTTGTTATGTGTAAATTTAAAGTTTAAAGGTAACACGTATGTAAGGAATCGAATAGCATTGACATCATACTTTAGAACAAATAAATATAACTCCAATTTCCTGCTGCTTGATATAGTGGCACTATTTTGATGGAAAGAGCAAGAAAATACTCATATGCGTCCTTGCCATGAGGTTTTGAAAATAAGGCCTTACCATCGAACATGAGGTTTTGACAAAAATGTAGGGAAATAACATTTGAATTGAAAACAATAAATTGGCATCCACATGGCATTTTGACCAATATGAACCAAAAGCTATCAAACATGAGATTTGTAAAAAGGAACAGTGCTATGTGACATGTAATTTGACAGAAGGGCAGTGTTATATCACATGGTATTTGACAGAAGGGCAGTGTTATATCACATGGTATTTGACAGACGGGCAGTGTTATATCACATGGTATTTGACAGACGGGCAGTGCTATGTGACATGGTATTTGACAATGGTATTTGACAGAAGGGCAGTGTTATGTGACATGGTATTTGACAGAAGGGCAGTGCTATGTGACATGGTATTTGACAGAAGGGCAGTGTTATATCACATGGTATTTGACGGATGGGCAGTGTTATATCACATGGTATTTGACAGACGGGCAGTGTTATATCACATTGTAGTTGACAGACGGGCAGTGCTATGTGACATGGTATTTGACAGAAGGGCATTGTTATATCACATTGTATTTGACAGAAGGGCAGTGCTATGTGACCTGGTATTTGACAGAAGGGCAGTGTTATGTGATATGGAATTTTGACAAATAGGCAGTGTTATGTCACATGGTATTTGACAAAAGGGCAGTGCTATGTGACATGGTATTTCGACAAATAGGCAGTGCTATGTCACATGGTATTTGACAAAAGGACAATGCTGTGCCACATGGTATTTGACAAAACGACAATGCTATGTCACATGGTATTCTGACAAGAGGGCAGTGCTATATCACATAGTATTTGACAGAAGGGCAGTGCTATTGGACATGGTATTTGACAAGGGCAGTGTTGTATCACATGGTATTTGACAGAAGGGTAGTGTTATATCACATGGTATTTGATTGAAGGGCAGTGCTATATCACATGGTATTTGACAAAGCAACAGTGCTATGTCACATGGTATTCCGACAAAAGGGCAGTGTTATGTGACATGGTATTTTGACAAATAGGCAGTGATAGGTCACATGGTATTTGACAAAAGGACAATGCTATGCCACATGGTATTTGACAAAACGACAGTGCTATGCCACATGGTATTCTGACAAAACGGCAGTGCTATGTCACAAGGTATTTGACAAAAGGGCAGTTCTATGTCACATGGTATTTGACAAAATGACAGTGCTATGTCACATGGTATTCTGACAAAAAGGCTGTGCCATGTGATTTTTAACAAATTGGCCAGTGCCATCTCAAATGAGCTTTTGACAAAATGCAGAGTGATCCTTTTGGAATTTTGAAAAAAAAGTAGGTTCATCTTCATGACAGTCTATTTACTTGACCAGATTGCAAAGATATGTTGACGAGTTTTCAGTAGATAACTACTAGTATTAAGAACAGTGTGACAATAAGGTGAAACTACACATTATAATATGCAATTTCACATTTTGTCATACTATTTTCACCTAGTTTAAATAATTGAACATGCATTAAATAGCGCTTCAATATATCTTCCTAAAAGTGTTCAAGGTCGTCTGAAGCATTTGTTAATGGTATGATGGAAAAGGTTACATAGGTCTGCTCATACTAAATACCAAATATGGAAGTAATGGATTCCCTTTTTGGTAAATGACAATATATCCGAGTGCGAGGGTAAACAACCAAAGATAAAAAAACTAAAAAAGCATTTCCTTGGCGCTCAGGATTGCGGGGTCGGCATTACGACTTACTGGCTGATAAGTGGAACAGAAGCACTGGTAACTTACCCAGGTAACGCCATAATGTAACTGAATAAATGTTAAAAGCGATGTGAAACACCAAACAATTAAAACACAGACGACTCTATTACACTGATTGTATGATCAGCCACCTTTAGAGCAGAAGGTGTAGGAGTTCCGGTAACATAATGATAGGAACGGTTTAGAATTAGAATTCCAAGGGTATAATTACTTTCTGTTTTCTGGACGTATAGGTTCAATCTTTTGGACGAAGTTTCACTAAATACCATGTATGAGCCCGTTTATTGGAAGATGTACAAGATGGCTTTTGTGATAAGTCAGATCTAGATCTACGGCAATCCCATATGACCCACACACGTTTTTTAGAATATTCTGTCATCTAGTGTGAATAATTTTGTCAGACTGGGCTAGTGGACACGATTATCTTAACTTAATATACACTGTTAAGAATGTCAACTTGTACTTTTTTTCATAAATTGGCTTGATTCCACTGATTGGACAAGACAGAATATAGTTTGACTGAGACCCCAACTGTCGTACTTTGTGACCATCGGGATCAAGATCGTTCACGGAATATGATGACTATTTCACATATTTGGAATTTAGATAAAGCATCTTTGAAACAGTATGTAGCATATCAACGACCACGTTCCTATGATACTAGTATACTATTTCGAATTTTCTCCCAGTTTCAATTATAAAGGCATGTCTTATTCCATATGCATCAAACTGAAAGTAAGAAAGTATGCGGCGAACATTTATATAAATGAATAATGACATTGGATATTTCTTTTTTAATTTCTCAATGAGAACAACGTATGCAGACTATACATACATGTACTTCAAGTATCAATTCATGTTTAAACTACCTGGTATCATCTGGAATGTTGGACCATTTTTGCGGATTCTCCATGTTTCCATTTTGCAATAGTTATCGACGAATACATTTAGGGTTGTGTAAATACCTTTATACAACTATGATTGATTTACTATTTGGTATTAAACGCCGCTCTTAACGTGTTTAGTGATATCACGGCATTTCATGTGTAAGTAACAAGTACTACTGGTCCGTTTATCCTAACACCAGCCAGTCAGTCGTTGTCCAAACCCGCAACCCTGCGAGCCAAAGAGGTATTTATTTATGGTAAGAAAGAAAGATGTCTTTAATTCAATCTTTAGACGCAGTTGTCCATTCAATACCATCCACCGAACGAACCGCATATTTTAGTGAATAAATCTATTTCCGGAAACGGTTATGGAAATATGACTACGTAAGTTCTGATGTACATACAGCTTAATTGAGAACGTGTCGCGATCAGTAAAGCCGTTTGCAGATTTAGAACATATGAAGTCTAATGGTGCAATGTCTGGGAAGTGTTGTGGATGTGGTAGCATGAGGACTACTTTGTATGATTTCTAGAACGAGGCTACTATACTAGAAGTGAGCGCAGGAGCAATGTGATGCAACAGTGGAACGTTTCTGTTACTGGGCGATGTTTCTGGTAGTATATCAATACTCTATCTGGGAATCGCATTGCATTCACTATGTTTTACTGGTTTCTGTCCTGCTTAATTATTTACACGGTAAAGAATATGTCATACCATACCTACTTTGCACTGCTATTGAGCTTTGCAATTATTGGCCCTTTGCCATTATCGGCCCTTTGCCATTATTGGCATTTTATCATGTTTGGTGGCCCATATCTTGTTCATAAACAATCTCGCTGCATGGTTCAACATAGTGTACATGTTTCATTACCTGTGACAACATTTCCAAACAGCATAATGTTATAATTCGGGGATATTTTAGCAATTTGTTTGTGCAGTTAATTTTCTTGTCCCAAGTCAATAAATGCGGATCCCACATAGCAGAAACAGTTCTGTCTTTAAATCATTAAATGCACCTTTGATAGTGGATAGTGAAAAGCAAACAATGCTTGCAGTATCACGATTTGTATATATAGTGTCATTTATAAAATATAAGTTATCTTCAATGCTTTCAACAGACTGTACCCGACGATCCGGTTTTGTTTTTTCCATCTACGAACCCGTATCATAAGAAACCGTACTAGACCCACATGCACAGAACATCGCTGAACAACGGAGCTTACTGTGAACAATCATCTTCGTAGAAAGAGCGTGTACTCGCAATATACTTCCGGATTTTCGAACATCCCTCGTATATTCTCTTTCATTGGCAGTAACACGATAATCCAAGATAGGACGTGATACGAGTGTTAATAGAGAGCTGTTATCCGCCGCGGGTTTACAGAGAATTATCGGGATTTACGGACGTCCGATTGAAAGTGACACATAAACAGGGGAGACATCACTATAAGCTGTTCTACAGAAATAACGAGACCGTCCAGACCACGGAAATTGAATCCTTGATTAATTTGTTTATTGTGGTTTCACACCGTTTTCACTAGTTCTTCTGGTCATATCACGGCTATCCGTTGACATGTGAACAAGTGCGTTTCATTGTTTTCGCAAACAAGAGCCAAATAAAACACTTATCACGAACAACTAGCTACCATACCTTACCGACTTTGTTTAGTGCATTAAAAAAAGACGAACGACGCTAGTCTCAATGGTGTTTGTGAAAACCGTGCAGGTTTCAGGACTTCCTACACATGGACTGATAGCCCTCGTGGTTACCGAATGAGCTATTGTCCGATAGGAAATGATGAATAAAGAGGGCATTAATGCAAGCTGTTATATAGGAGTACAGAGACCTATGAGAGTATGGGTAATCAGCTACGACGTTGCAAAATTGGCCTCAAACATTTTGCCCCTTCTTCTGTTCATTATCAGACCATAATGTACCTTTTATTCAATTTGTGTATGCATTCTTTACTGAATACTTTCTTTTTTGGTCGATTGATCTAAGAAATCGAACAATACGGATCCATCCTTTTCAGACTGTGTGTATTCACATACAAGCTTGAAGGTATACATTGATCAAAATGTCCGAAGCAAGACTACTTCCCTTCGTTGAGGCAAACATAATGGGAGGAATTGAGATAGATGCATTATATAGGGAAACTCGTATGGCCAATATTTAGACGTATGTTTAATGATTAAGATATTACTTCCCAATATAAGGATGTCACATCTTTATTTAGACGTACGTCTAATGATAAAGATATTACTTCCCAATATAAGGATGTCACATCTTTATTTAGACGTACGTCTAATGATTAAGATATTACTTCCCAATATAAGGATGTCACATCTTTATTTAGACGTACGTCTAATGTTTAAGATATTACTTCCCAATATAAGGTTGCACATCTTTATTTAGACGTACGTCTAATGATTAAGATATTACTTCCCAATATAAGGATGTCACATCTTTATTTAGACGTACGTCTAATGTTTAAGATATTACTTCCCAATATAAGGTTGCACATCTTTATTTAGACGTACGTCTAATGATTAAGATATTACTTCCCAATATAAGGATGTCACATCTTTATTTAGAC
>JAUELF010257364.1:0-11537 GCA_031471495.1 Clinocardium nuttallii
AGCAGTAATTTATGTCAATAGTAGTAATGTCTGCCCTCCTTGGTGCTCAGGATTGCAGGGTTAGTATTACAAGTGAGTGGCTGGTGTCAGGATTAGTGTACCAGTAGTACTAGTAACTCAACCAGGAAATGCTGTGATATAACTGAAAAATTGTTGAAAATGGCGTAAAATATCAAACAATCAATCAATCAATCAATATGTCAACTTTATTTATCCTATTTTTGTTTGTTTTTACCTTTGTTTATGGAAAGTGGACAAAGTTTTTTCCTTGTTCATTTCTCGATTAATTCAATTGACCCAAAGTCTTAAGGTGATCTTGTGGGATCAAACTTCACAGGATTATTAGCCTATAAGAGGAGATGATTGTACAATGAGGTTGTCTAATGCCTCTCTGTCTGTATTTGTTAGAATCATGATAAACACAAATATATTCGTGTTATTTTGGACCTGCAGTAATTTTTGACATTAACTTGTTATAACCATGTAATGATATATCATAGCGTTTATGTACAGGGTCATCCTTGATACAAAAATGCCAAAGGTATGTTTTATAGGGCCTTTATGTGTGTTGACACAAACATGATAAAAGTTTAAGGCCCCCTCTTTTGTGTTTATGAACATATGATAGGTATTTATGTGCTGGGCCCTTCTGTGTTTAAATGACAATGTACCCTCCATGTTTGCTATAAACATGCAACATATATATACAACACACTCGTCAACTTAAATGGTCATGTTCATGTACCGTCTTTTTTGCTATAAACATGCCTTATGTATGTAAAGCTCTCTCGTATACTTAAACGGTCATTTTAATGTACCCTCCCCTCCATGTTTGCTATAAACATGCCATATGTATGGATAGGACTTTCTGTATTTGATTCAAATGTGTTGAATGTTAACATAATTATACAGGGTCCTTTTTATGCTTAAACAAACAAAACTGTGTTAATCACAAATTCACAATATCTATAAATGTACAGGACTCTCAGTAGTTTATGTCAAATACATACATGTACAGGATCCTCTATGTTAAAGCAAAGATGCCTTAGCCTTAAATGCACTGGTAACTCTCTGCGTTTGATTTAAACATCACACAGGTATATAAATACACGGCACTGCCTATGTGTCATAAATTATACTGTACATCATAGTCAAATATGTATAGGACTCTATGTTGGATACAAACATGCCATAAATGCACAGGTCAAATGTGTGATATAAATATGCCATAGACAAATATGTGCAGGGCCTCCATATGTTTAAAAAAACATATCTTAGCCATTAATGTACAGTGTACGTATTATCTGTGTTTGTTATAAACATGGCATTATAAGGCAGATCAATATACATTACTTTATATGTGTTTTACAAATATGGCATAGACATATATGTACAGGTTCCTTCATATGTTTAAACAACCATACCTTAGACATGAATGCGCAAATTAACATACTTTCTATATGTCTTATAAATATGTATGCTAAAGGCAAATATACACTGTGTACTCACTTTGTGTTTGATGCAAACAACACTAAATTGGGTACTCTCTATGTGTGTAATTAACATGCCATAGGCAAATATGTACTGGATTTTTATTTCAATTGTTGTAAACATGACATAGGTAAATAAGAACAAGGTCCTACCTACAATGTATGTTTAAACAAACATGCCAAATCATAAATGCATTGGTTACTTACTCTTACTATAAACATGACATAGGTAAATGTGTACAGCGTCCTCCCTATGTTTAAACAAACATAGGCATAAACACGTTCTGTGTTTGATACAACCATGTCATGAATGAGTCCTTATGAACAGGGTCCTCCCTACCTTTGAACACACATGCCAAAAGACATAAATGCACAGGATACATCACAGGCATAACATTACACAGGGTACTTTCTATGTGTGTTATTATAGGCAGATATCTTTAAACAAGCATGTCATATATATAAATACACAGGCTTCTTTCTGTGTTTGATACAAACATACCACATGCACAACAGTACACATGGTGCTGTCTATGTATGTTATAAACTTACCATAGGCAAACATGTACAGGATTCTCTGTGTTTGATACAACCAAGTTATATACATACATGCCATCTCTTTGTGTAAACAAATAGTACATAGACATAAGTGTACAGGGTACTCTTTGTTTTTAAGCAAACTAATATGCACAGGTATATCTGTGCTTGATGCAAGCAATTCATATGTATGAGTGTACAAGGTCCTCTCTGCTTTAGAAACAAGCATGCCTTAAAAAGGCATGGATATACATTTTCTGTGTTTGAAACAAACATGCCCTAGGCAGGCATGGATATACATTTTCTGTGTTTGAAACAAACATGCCCTAGGCAGGCATGGATATACATTTTCTTGTGTTTGAAACAAACATGCCCTAGACAGGCATGGAGAGACATTTTCTGTGTTTGAAACAAACATGCCCTAGACAGGCATGGATATACATTTTCTGTGTTTGAAACAAACATGCCCTAGACAGGCATAGAGAGACATTTTCTGTGTTGAAACAAACATGCCCTAGGCAGGCATGGAGAGACATTTTCTGTGTTTGAAACAAGCATCATGTACATACATTGTCTGTAATCTGTGTGTCAAACAAGCATGTGTGTGTGTATTCAGAACAGATGAATGACGAAAGCGGTGGTTCATGGGTATCACTTTGATGCAAGTCCACACGTTTTGGTGTGTATTATGGGCTTAATGTGTGTTTAAGATAGACCCACATACGAAGGGCAGCAAGGCTTATATAAATAAGGGGTTTTATGACTTGACAGCCCCAGATGTTGGTTTTTATGACTTGACTGCCCCAGATGTTGGAAGATCTATCTAGTAAAATGGCTTGCTGACACCCGAATGAGTTGCTGTTTACAAAACATGGCCGGCTTTGTCCAATCAGCAGTGAATGTACACTGTGTCTTCGATGTACAACTTTTCCAATCATTTTTCCTCTGTCATTTATAAGCAATTCACCATCTTTGACCAACAAACAATACATTGGCAGCAGAAGACTTTAAACACATTTTGTCATAATATATAATCCCTTCAACAAAAGTGGAAACATTGTGTCAAAAGAGAAAATGCATGTTTTTATCAATTTCTCACTCTAAAAAGTTGTCTGCTGTAGAGGTATCAGAAAGCATCAATATGTGGGAAAGGGTTAAACTGTTTCTGTACAATACAGCTCTGAGTGTTAATAAACTGACCACATTCCAATAGGTCAACTTTTGACAGTAAATATTTATTTGTTACCAATACCTGATATGTGTACTTCCATCTATTTGAAGTTTCATTCACAGGGAATGTAATTGTGTTTCCATACTGTACCTGTATTTCAACTTATTTCCGGTCAATCCGTTTTGTAAATGTATTCTTTTATATAGAACGGTACTGATTTATTTATAATCTCTAATCTGATATTTCATGTTTAGGTTTTCCTTTTAATTCGA
Organism: Clinocardium nuttallii; assembly: GCA_031471495.1. Lineage (NCBI taxonomy): Eukaryota > Metazoa > Mollusca > Bivalvia > Cardiida > Cardiidae > Clinocardium > Clinocardium nuttallii. Next base: position 3,471 of record JAUELF010257364.1, read on the forward strand.
CCGTTTACATGCATATACAGTCCCTCAGTGCTTTGCTTTTGTTAATTTAGTTAACTGTGTACTTTATAATTATGTTGTAGTTTGTAGAAATATGTACATGTTATGCTTTTCCATAAACGCTAACATTAGGTTACATTTGCAAATGAATGCCCTTTTCAGTAATTGATGTTTGAAGTGTTGATTTGCTACTGTTACGAGTTGTGTTCAAGCAGTTGGCGGAACAGTGCTCCCATTGCATTATCATTCAAAGCATTTCAGTATATATAGATCACGATATTCCCCATTTAATCTGTAATTTTCATATCTGTGATCAACTTTTGACAGTTAATGTTTATGAAGCAGGCATTGTTACCAATACCTGATATGTGTACTTCCATCTATTTTCTATTTATTTCCGGTCAAATCCGTTTTGCAAATGTTTTCTTTTACATAGGACGGTACTGATTTATTAATAACCTCTCAATTCTGACAGTTGAGCCTTTTCCGTGAGAAAACCAACATTATGGACTCTGTGGTGTAAAGTATCTACCCGGACAGACACTTTTTGCCTCCTGTGGATTTTCTGTTTCAGGACTCGTTAATCTATACCTCTATAAACTGATTTTCTGTTTCAGGACTCGTTAATCTATACCTCTATAAACTATTTCATTTCATGTGTAGATTTTACTTTTAATTTGATCGTTTACATGCATATATACAGTCATTGTTTTGCTTTTGTTAAATAAGTAAAATGGGTGCTTTTTATTGTGTGCTTCTCCATGAACTCTAACATTAGGTTACCTTTGTAAATTAATCCCCTGTTCAGTAATTGATGTTTGATTGATTGATTGTCTACTGTTACAATGTAGTAAGCTTAGAATTGTACTGCAATACTATCTTCATAGACCCTTTGAATACTATAAATCAATATTGTCGTTTGGAAAAAACTGACTTCAGATTGGGAATGAGTGTTTATAAAAGTGTGATGTCATCAACAGAAAAGCACATTTAAACCATTTTTCCAATCTGCATTTGAAAATTTTAGAGGAAACAATTCTAACAAGTGGACACATATTTTGTATAAAAGATTTAAACCTTTGTTGGAAAAAGGAAAAAGTGTTAACATGAGATATATTTCTCCTTATTGCCAGACACTTTTTCAGAGTCGTTGAAAGTCATCTGTATCTAAGAAAGGGCTTAAACGAAGACTGTTTCCACCGGTTAGATGCTTTATGGATACGATCCCAGATTGTTAACTTGCTATTCCCTGTATGATCATATAATAATGTTACTAGTACATGTATATTTTTTTAAAAGGGAAATCCCTTATAAGGCGTTTTTGTTAGTTTTTACAGACTCATCTGAGCCTGGCTGCACGTTTATGCATGACACGCTGGCTGCACGTTTATGCATGATACGGTTCTATTCTGTTCTATCTGACCAGTTAGCCATTCCCCTCATACTTATACTGTTTAGGCCTCTGCAGCAGATGATTTTTGAATATGTCGTGGCCAAAGGTGAAATTGCACAATTTCTTCTTTTGCAACAATGTTTTAAACTCAATTCAATAAATATAATTTCATTTTAAGAGATGTTCCATATGCGTAGATGTTTTTGAAGTTGTCTGCTGCGGATTTGTTGTATATGGGTAAGGGTTCATATTATATAATTATCTAATTATATAATTTATCACTGAATAAAATGTTGATTGTTAGATAGCCTTTGTTGACTGTTTAATTCTGTACCAATTGTACTTTGACACAATGTACGCCTTAAGAGTGGGAGGTCACGACACGATCCTCGACAAGGTCATTCCAATCCATGTACCCCTTTCCCGTTTTCACACGCATCTGAATCAGATGGCGTTTGAAAGCGTTGTGGCAAAAAGAGGAACTGCTAATCGTGATTATGTAAGCAATACGTGAACAGCGTAGATCTTTATCTAATCTGTTCACTAAAGGCAACTCGTATTTTCCCCCAAGAACGGTTTCATTTTAACATCGCATTGCTGGAAACTCATAAGACCAGGCCCCGAAACTATAAAACTTTTAAAACGTGCTCCATGCTCCAAATAAGTCTTTTGATTGGTCAATTTGGAGAACGAATTTGCTTCTGACCAATCAGATACTTGAGCACAAATTCTGAGCACAGATTAAACTTTTATGGTTTCGGACCCAGGACAGATCCGTCTTTGGGTCTATCCGTGCAAACCATAATAACCTTTAGTGCACGGTTATGACTTATGACTTTTTCCCTTTTCCACATACAACACATCTGTAGCAGTCGACATGGCAAATGTCTAGGGAAAACCTCGATATGGGAAAGTTTAATTTTTGAAAACAGTAGCAAAATGAGAAATTGCTCACACTGTTTTAGCTCCCCTGTGCGCGGAGTGTTCAAGTTAAGTTCTTGTAATCGCCTTTTGTCTGTCGTGCATTGTCACCAAATGTCATGGTTTCAATGACAACAAAAAGAAAAAACACTTCAAATGTTTTCCTCCGAAACCAGTTGACCAATTTGAAAATTATTTTGAAAAAGTTGTACCTTGGGTAACCCTCTATCAGATAAATTTAAGCCATACTGACTGGTCTAACAGCATTGTCGTCAGGGGCGGACTGTTTTGCATTATATGAATATATTTAAAACTTTGAAAATCTTCCCATCCGATTTTGTTGAAACGTTCCTTGATCCTCTAGCAGAGAATCCCAAGCAGTGTTAATTGGTCAGTTAACATGACATCAAGAGGGCGGGACTGCTTTGCCTCGTATGCATATTGTGAAAACTTTAAATATTCTCTTTCGAAAGAATCATGCTGAAATCCTGCAAGAGGTGCGCACCATTACGCTTGGTTTTGAGAGACGTTTGCTACTATGTATGAGAAGCGACCAATGTAGGTTAACGATTAATCTGCACGATTAAGCAGCCTGATCTTCGCCTAGTGTTTCAGGTCTAGCATACTAACACATGAGCCGTCCCATGAGAAAACCAACATTGCGAACTCTGCGTAAAGTATCGACCCGGATCAGCCTAAGCATGTCGCGCAGGCTAACATGGAGAGTCATTGTTCGCCTCCTTTGGAGTTTCTTTTCAGGAATCATTACTCTATACATCTTTTCCCCTGAAATGGAATGTGTCGGCCCGAATTATGTATCGAAATTGTCTGTCCGGGGTAGCCTGCGCGGCTGATCTGTGTCGATACATTACGCAATGCTGGTTCTTTCATAGAACGGCTCATATATATATATAATACACATAAATGGGAGTCGCGGTTTAAGATCTTATTAGTTTAAACATATTTAATTCTCATATATTTTTACATAGTAGAAAACATCAACAATTATACAATGGAGAAATGGAGTGGACTGAAAGCTCATAGCTTATTGTAGGTCCTCTCCAATAAAGATTGATTTACAGGAAGCACGGTGAATATTAGAAAGAGATACATAATTGCGAGTGGAGAGAGCACGAGGAGAGAAAGAGGGAGACAGTACAAACAGTGAAGACACAGGCAAAGTCCCACCAAACCATGTCATGTCTGGAGTGCCTATATGATATTTAGGACTAAATGCATTGTCTGCGTATTCTGACAGACAAATGAGAAGTGTAGACCCGACAATGTAACTTTAAGTGAGGTCAATTGGACATCAAAGCACTAGACGCGGCTCTTTCGGAGGAACCCTCTTAAATCAATATTTGAAGCGCCCTTCATCAACTACAGTTTGTTAAGTTGCTGGATGAAATCACAAAATATCTTAATTTTCCTGCACTGTTCACCAATGTTGACTTTATCCAGACATACCTCGTCTACAGCCGTTGTATTTTGCTCCTCATCTCTAATAAAAACGTTAAGGTATGGCAGGAGAAAAACTGAGAGCATTTCCTTTTCAGCGGAATTTCCGAGATAGTCAAACATTTTCAGTGCTAACGCAGTGGAATTGTAGAGCTCTGACTTACCCGGAAACGGAAGTTGGCGAAGTATTTCCGGCTCTGAAGCGACAACTTGAAACAAGGAATTCTTCAACATGTAACTCGTTATTTCATCGGCAGCTGTTGTTGTTGATTCATATTTAGTATCGATCATATCATCATCATCATCATCGGTGTTGTCTTCCTCTTCCAGTTTAAATTTTATCTCAGGACACATAAAGTTGCTTTTCATCATTTTGGATAATGCATAACCCTGTCGTATCCACGCTGGAAAACCGTGCATTAAAGCAATTTCAAGTGGTGCACATGATACTCTGAAGTAAGTATCGATATTTTCTTTACCATGCATTTCACTTAACGGTAGCTGACACAGAAGTAGGAAGTCGTGTTGTAGAACCTCTTCCGGAATTATCTTATTCTCCAAACTTGCATCTACTGGTTTCCAATTCTTTATCTTTATGGCTGGCACAATATCGACACTCACCGAAATGCCCTTGTACAGGGCACCAATAATGAAAAGTGAGAAATTAACGATAGGTTTATTCATATCATTGCTAATTGAAACCCCATCGATAAATACTTCGTCAAGAACCCACGTTGATTTAGCTGTCAATGCTTGTTTAGCAAGGACGTAGAAATCATCTCTAATTCGTCCGCACAGGGTAGCCATGTCATCGGGAATAAAGTATCGGAAGAAGTCCTCTTTTACAGCCTTGCTCTTGACCACAATCTTCTCGAACCCCTGACTCTGTAAATGTGAGTCGGCGTTGGATGACACTTCACATTGCTCTGAAAATTTGTCAAGAACAAACAGAAAGTCGTACTCGTCAGGATCACCAATTTTGGTTCCCTCTTTTGTACTCCCTGACCGGACCACAGAGCATTTAAACCGGTAATCCTTTTGACCAATATAACAAGCAATTGTCTGTGCAACGCTAAGAACCAGTGACTCAACGAAAGAGGATTCATTTACAGTTTTAGGTACCCCTACACCTGGAAATTCGATTACCTGCTCGATGTATTCTTCTGTGTTTTCTGGAATATCAAAATGTGTTTTAAGATTTGATATCTCTTTGATCTGATCGATTAAAATTGCCCTTTTCATGTGGATCCACAAATGTGTTCGTATATCGGACTGTGCATCGTGTTGGTCTTGCGTTTTTCGGGAAGGGGGTCTTGCATGTTTGTCTATCACGTTAATTGCGTCAATACACCTCCAATAGATCGCTAAGTCTCTGGCCGTTCTACCTGATCTGTCCCGTGCCGAGGCGTCTGCACCATTCCTTAATAAAACGTCGAGTTCGCCTAGTCTGTTCTCCCAGGCAGCGTAATGTAATGCATTATGGCCAAACTTGTCTTTCCTGTTAATACGTGCACCTTTGTTGATAAGATATTGGCAGATTCTGGCGTTGCAAGCCTTCAATGTCGCCATCAGTGGTGTTCTCTTGCATTGATCCATCGCATTAACACAGGCCCCGCTTTCCACCAACGCTCTTACAACCCTAAGATCATTTGCATAAAATAGTGGTGTTCTTCCAAATATGTCTTTTAAATCTGTACTTGCATCTCTGCCTATGAGGGTTTTGATGACTCTCAGCTTTTGTACAGTGAGAAGAGGCGAATGCACAGTGATTTGCAACAGTGAATTCCCAAGGTTGTCTGTTGTATCTATATCCTGTACATAATCAAGAAGTTTTAGAACAAGTTGTACATTCACTATGCCTTTAATGATGTAAAAGCTGATCGGTAAATAGCCTGCTTCATTTTTTTGGTTCAGCATTTTAACCAGGCTGACATTTGAAACCGATGACTTTTCATTCAATAGATAAAATATTAACTCTTCAGAGAGTTCAATTCCTTCGCGGTGACGAAGAAAACTGTGCAAGAAGTTATCACCTAATTCGTCCCCAATGGTAACGTCAACTCCGTCAAGGTTGAGCAGTTCTCGAAGAAGATTTTCATTGTTCGTGCTTTGCGTTACAATGTGTAGTAATGTTTCACCAGCATCTGTTTTACTATTCACATCAAATCCTTTCTTGATCGCTTGTTTCAAGACATTTATAGTCTTGCTAACTTGAACAGTTTGATTATCATAAACAAAAAGGTGCATCGGCGTAGCGCCTGTTTCATCTTTATAGTTTATCGGTGGGTTCGGAAGCTTCAGGATTGCATTAATGTTTCCTACCTCATCATTAAGACATGCAGTATGAAGTGGTGTTTGCTCTGAATCGTTTCGCAGTGTAAGATCCGCTCCACCTTGTATCAATGCATCAAACAGTGCTAATGATGTATCGCGCTCTGCTGCATAATGTACCGGTGAATTGCCTTGTGCATCTCTTAGATTTACGTCGGCACCAGCTCTTATAAGGTTTCTCAGTGTATCAGTATCGTTGTCTTTGATTGCGGCGATTAGTTGGATGGCCAGGCACGCTGGTGAATTGGTTATGGAATTTCTCGAATCGGAACCGAGTGTATCCATGATCATTTGTGGGTTCTTTCAGGCATTCTCCATTATGAAGCTAACTGTAGGACTGTTTTATTTATACTGAAATTGAAATTAAAATACCCACACTCCTTTAGTTGGTGTTTAATGATGTGTAAATATAGTGTATACGTGTTGTCCATTGTATACGCACCTATAAATGTTTACATCGACATACGTTTAATATATCAGTATTTGAGCCGTCCCGCGAGAAAATCAACATTATGGACTCTGCGTAAAGTATCGACACAGACCAGCCGCGCAGGCTACCCCGGACAGACTATTTCGATACATAAGTTTACATAGCTATCTTTTAACTATCCTTCATCAGAAAACGTTTGAAAACAATCGTGGAAAAGAAAAAGTTGCAAAGAAGAGATATAAATAATCATCAGGAATAAAGTATTGGATATATAAGATTGAATCTAGTGTTATAAACTAATACATATATATAAATACATTTTCAAAATCGTTATCATTAGAATTCTGTTCTTCGTTATGGCTCTATTCAAATTCGTTGTTCAAATGTAATTCCGCATAATGACTTTAAAGTAATCAAAATGTATCTAATATTATCGTTAGTTGGGTTAAATGTTGTTGACACACACTTTTTCACCGGCCCATGTGTCTCTTGGCTTCCCCAAACCAGTACTCTACATAGCAGTCTATCCAAGCAATTTGCTGAGTCTTCACTGCGGGCATATGGACTAAGACCCCAACTCACCAGACAGTACGTACTTCACATACACACGTAACTTCAATGTCCTGTCAGTACCTCCGTAAAACATGTAATTGTTCGTTAATGGTGCATCCTTATCAGACATCGGTGTACTAACTATTTGGGTGAGACAGTGCATAGATAATATGCAGGTCTGTTGTGTACATTTATATTACTTTCGTCACTGCCATACAAACAACATCGAGAGATAACGAAGTGTGGCCTACCGTTGTTAGTATCCTGCATAAGTCAAAATGCTTACAAACCCCCACAAACTTGATGATCAAAGAGGGAAAGCCGTTACTGCTTTCAATGTATTTGGAGAGACTAGTTTCGAGCTTACGAATAATGGCGGCGCCCTTTGGAAGAAATGTTGTAAGCAAGCAAAAGGCACTTATATTACTTTCGTCACTGTCATACAAACAACATCGAGAGAGAAGGAAGTGTGTCGTGTCAAGTACAACCGCTGTTATAATCCTGACACCTGGTGCATAAGTCAAAACGCAAACAAACCCACAACAAACCTTATGATCAAAGGTGAAACGTTACTTTTGTTTTAAAGTATTTGGTGAGACTAGTTTCTAGTTAACTGCCTATTCTTTATCAGTGTTGGGTCAGACTAACACTAATAATGGCGGCGCTACTTGGAAATGTTGTAGCAAGCAAATGGCTATATATACAGCTTTTTCGGGGAATAACCGGTCCCACCTTTAAACATCCTAAAGTACTTCGGTTCATTATTTATGTTTCGATTGTTAACAATTCAATTTCAATTCAAATATTTTTATTTCAAAATATTTAGGCCACCGGCCCATAATATAAACAATATACATATAGTTTTCTCCCTACAAAATACAGTTATTTGTATTTACCCCTAGATGTTTTGTTACAAAATATATACAATATATAGGAAAAAGTATAATGAACAGATTAAACCGATGTTGAGACTAACGGAAATTTA
>JAUELF010257374.1:0-11537 GCA_031471495.1 Clinocardium nuttallii
TGTGGATTTTCTGTTTAAGGAATCATTACTCTATACCTCTATCCCCCTGAGACGGAATATGTCGGCCAGGATCAGTCTGTGCGGACGCAGATGCCATAGTGTTGGTTTTCTCGCGAGACGGCTCTTATAATGTTTCACGGTATTCTGAATGATGATCATTGACGAGTGGAAAGTTGTTCAGAGGAGAAATGTCAGATGTCGATTCTACCGATTAAGTGCGTTTTTTTAACAGAGGAACTTCAAGATTTTGTTCATGTCAGCCTCGCTGAACCTAACTATACACTTAGCCTAATTGAAGCGATTAAAACCAAAGACATCAAGCCTGTAATTTAACCATTTTAGTGATGATCATTATTCAGACTTAATAAGAAATTGGATGGAAGACAACCCCTGAATTAATGAAGAGACATGTTATTTGAAAACAAAACGTGCGCACAAATATATATACTCCATTAGCGTTATTGTATTCAAAATGTTGTTGTCTATTTATTTTTGGTAAAGTGGTTGCTTAGTAATTATTTCGAAGTGCAGTAGGTAATACAAATGCAAATTAGACACTGAAACATTTAAAACGAAATTTTGTAATTTGTTATTAACTGCTTTCGGATGGTTTTGACGGCCGACCATATACCATGAATGAAGAAAAAAATGAACGAACGAAGGAACGAAAGAAAATTTAAATAAATGAAAAATAAATCAATTAATCACTCATTGGATCAATAGGTTAATGAGTGAAATAAATAATCCTTTCACTCATACGACAATTCTGCAGCAGACGACTTTGAACATATTTTGTCAAAAGTTGGAAAATCTCTATAATTCAATGGATAACCTATGACTAAAAGTGAAAAACATTGTGGCAAAAGGAGAAATTGCACGTTTTCTGCAATTTCTTCTTTTGTCACTATGTTTTCAAAAAGGCCGTCTGCTGCAGAGGCGCCAGAAAACGTCTATATGAGGGTAAGGGTTAATATGAATGAGAATGAATGCATATTAATGAATGCATGGATGAATAAATAAATGGATAAATGAATGAACGAATAACAATGACAATGACCAATCTTCATTCTTAAGTACTTAGGCCAACGGACCATAATGTATAACATGATTTAAATCCATGTATTACATTATGAAAAATGCCCCGAAAACTAAAACAGCATGTAGACCAATGAGCTACTGGACTAATACAGTGTACACAATGGTACTGCCAGATTAAGGGAATGTCTGATTTCGTTCACACCGGACTAATACAGTGTACACAATGGTACTGCCAGATTAAGGGAATGTCTGATTTCGTTCACACCGGAATAATACAGTGTACACAATGGTACTGCCAGATTAAGGGAATGCCTGATTTCGTTCACACTGGACTAATACAGTGTACACAATGGTACTGCCAGATTAAGGGAATGTCTGATTTCGTTCACACCGGAATAATACACCATATTCACACTCAATACTATTATGATTCAATTTTCAAAAACATTCTCTGCTAATATACTAATATATAACACAATACATATAATATTCTATACCATATTATTTGCTGTATTGAATACATGCATGAATGAATTAATGAACGAAATAATGGACTAATGAACGAATGAATGGACGGATTAATGACTGAGTGAATGAATGAATAGATTAATGAATGTTCGAACAAACGAACGAGTGAACGAATAAATGAATGAATGGATAAATGCAAAAATGAATGAATGAATGACCGAATGAATGAATGTACGAGTAAATGAATGGATTTAGCTATTGACTTATAAATAACAAAACAAATGAACGAATTAATGTAGAGTGGTCGTATTGTAGAATTAACGCAAAGCTAGACTTTACATATGTTCGTATTCCGTTAGAGCAGGGTCGACGTTAAGACCCCCATCTAGCGGCGCGAATACAAATTAAGTATATGTATCCAGGACGCAGACATCGAAAGTGATTGATAGTACTTAAACAACTTGTTTTTTCAATCGATATAAAATAACTGTGTCGTATAACAGAAATGGTGAACTTTTTGTGACTCTAAAAAAACAGCGAGGTTTGATCAGATAACGTGAAGGCGTATTTTGATGTTTCACAATCTGGTCGAACATGCATCCTGGAAGATTTTAGAAACCTTTATGACATACGAAGGTCGGTTTTTGCTTGGCCTTGTTAATTTATGTATACATATTGACTTATATAGGATTAGATAACGGGAGGGGATACACTGGTCTTTTCCCCGCTATATCTCTCGTATTACTCCAACAAACCTTTTGTGCTAGGTATTCAAAGGAATCGTCTCACTGAAACATGAAACATGCCCATTATCTACACAACTCTGGACTTGTACTGCACGCAGCAGTTTTTACCGGACTGCGCTACTGGTAAAAGAATAATGATTCACTACTCCAATTAAACCAAATCAGATTAAGAGACCAATAAGTTTTGTTTTTTTGTAAAATAATTTTAGTTAATGACTGATCGCAGAGCGAGACAAATAAATGAATAAATAAAAGCAATGCATGAATGAATGCTAGACCATACGACTGGTCCCCGGTTCACTTATCCCGAATACAGATTCCCCTCAATTCGATAAAGACAGTTAAATTGTGATTTATTGAAGAATTCATCGTGTTTTAGGTTACTTGATTTTGTTTTTCCCTCGTAAAGTCAGTATTATGGACATTTGATATTTCTGTTGTTTGATTTAATGTCGAAATACAAACATACATTTTTACATATGAGCCGTCCCTCCAGAAAATCAACATTGTGGACTCTGCGCAAAGTATCGGCCCGGATCAGTCTAAGCGTGCCGCACAGGCTAACCCGGACAGACGCTTTTTGCCTCTTGTGGATTTTCTGTTTCAGGAATCATTACGCTATGCATATAGCCCCCTGAGACGGGATGTTTCGGCCCAGATTAGCCTGCGCGGATTGTGCAGGCTGATCCGGGTCGATACTTTACGCAGGGTCCACAATGTTGGTTTTCTCATGAGACGGCTCATATTATTTGACTATGTGACATTACTATAGGAGCCGAAGCGTAATACTCGTTAAATGAGCCATACTCCGGAAACACCAACATTATAATTCAATTCAATTCAATCCTTTATTGGCAACATCGACAACATAGAGCCATATCGCAAGAAAAACAACAATGTGGTCTCCGTTTAAAGTATCGACCCGTATCAGACTAAACATGCCGTGCAGGCTAACCCGGACAGTCATGTTTCGCCTCTTGTGGATTTTCTGTTTCAGGAATAATTTCTGTATTCCTCGGAGACGGAATGTGTCGGCCCGGATCAGTCCGAATTTTGTCGACTCATTACGCATATGCCATATTGTTGGTTTTCTCGCGAGACTTGGCCATGTACAGAGTGGAAGAATAAGGCTTAGACAAGAGTAAATAAATATATATATACCAATAAAATATTTGATATAAATAATCAACTAGAACACATTGGTAAATAAAATGTAAACGGTACACAATAAGAACAGGTAAGGGATATAACATCATCGCAAATAAAATTGCTATCGGAAAGATATGTTGATAACTTTTATGAAAACTTTCTTTTTAGAAACGAACTTTAGCTTGGTTGTGTGTATATTTGGCCATTGCATATAGTATAAGTCACGTGTGTTGATAACAACATGGCAGTACATCCATGAGGTCATGAACAGACAGACATACATACATACATACAGTGCTCCTGGAAAACCAACATTTGAGCACTCTAGGCAGGCTGGTCTGCTTATGTACTGTTCGTCTAATTGTCACAAAATCTTCATAGAAACGCTAAAGAAAGGTTTAAGGTTTGTTGATACTGACCACTGCTGAGATATTGTTGCTAAATTGATTGATTGTTTGGTACTTAACACCGATTTCCACAACTTGACCTTTATACCACGATCTGTCATTGGTAGGTTACAGTACTACTGGTCCGTTTATCCCGACACCATCGATTCAGTCGTAATGATTATCACACAACCCTGACCGCCATGGAGTGCAGACACTGCTACCTTTTTTATCAAGTATTTGTTATGGTCCGGGGATCTAACCCGCGACATCCTAAACCCGAGGCGGACGCTCTTACACTACCCCATATAGGCGGTGTTGCTACACTGAATTAAACAGTTACCTTATCGACTTATAACATCGCCGTTTCATTCTTTTTCAGGAAGAGAAATCCCAGATACTGACGTCGAACGTTTGGTTACGTCACGTAAGTTTATACTATTGACCCGTTAAGACCCACAAACTCATACGCTTTCTGACGCCTCTGAAGTAGTCAAACATATTGAAGCAAGAGTAGAACATTCTCCGAATGAGCAGTTTCTCCTTTGCTACAATGATTTCAACTTTATTCAATATGTGTACTTTCATTTATAGATAGTTTCCATATTTTCAAAGTTGTTTATTGCAGATTTCCTGTATGTGGGAAAATGTAAATAATTTACGCTTAGATTAATATGTGTATCCAGAATGTCTTAACATAACCAATACTCGCTAATTATTAGTCACTTAGTATTCATACTCGGGGAAAATTATGGCTTCTGCGTAATGTATTGACCAAGATCGGCTTGCACAGTCCGCGCAGACTGATCGGGTCCGACACATTACGTCTCAGGTGGATAGAGGTGTAGAGTAATGATTCCTGAAACAGAAACTCCACAGGAAGCGAAAAGTGTCTTTCCGGGGACCGCGCATGCTTAGACTGATCCGGGTCGATACTTTACGCAAGTCCACACTGTTGATTTTCTCGCGGGACGGCTCAATTATACCTATCTCGTTTGTTCTAGGAATGGTCAGACAGTCGTATGCAGTGGGACCCGGAGGACTTTGGTGGCATAACCTTAACTCAATTCCCTTCCAAAATGTTGTGGCGACCTGACATTGTTCTGTATAACAAGTATGTACTGTAATAGACTAGTAATTATTCGTTTCTCTCAGACGAAAACCATCCATCTGGAGATTGCGATCAGGACAGATCTACATCAGCCTGTATCTACATTCAGATTGATCAGGATATTTTCGATTCACCCTATATATAGGCATACACGCACCATACAAGTGATCATAGTACGGCTATAAGAAACCAAATATCGGCGGGTTCTGCGAATTCTAAACTGAAGGCATTTGCGTGCAGTGAAGATCAGGACCAACCAGCATATCCGCGCAGTCCGACCTGGTTCTACACTGTTCGCCGATTAGTAAAGAATCGTTAAATAATCGTCTGTAATAAAGTATTCATTACCTATCCATAGCAAGGATACGAATGCAGTGTGTTATAATTACGTAATGGGCGATTGTTACAGACCACCGCTCATATATACAGTATGCATACTCGGTGTTGAATGACGTGACTGAACTGATTCTTCGCATCAGGGGCTTACTTTTAAATAACTTTCAATTACTTTCTTGCCTTGATCTGCATTGTAAACTAATACTATAAACGAGGGGTGGTCCAACAATAATTTTGTAATACACACATGTTGATCGGACTCTGCACTGTTTGTCAAAGGAGTTTTGGAAGGAAAATCAAGGTCAAATAGTCTCCTCTTTGATCAGAATACATGCTTCGCGAATACACATCGTTATCTGAACCGTCTCGCTAGAAAATCAACAGTATAGCCTCTTTGTAATATATCGACACAGATCAACATGCGCAGGTCGCGCAGACTGATCCGGGCAGACACATTCCGTCTCAGTGAGATAGAGGTATAGAGCAATGCTTCCTGAAACAGAAAATCTACAGGGGGCGAAAAGTGTCTATCCGGGTAAGCTTGCTCGGCATGCTTAAGCTGATCAGGGGCGATACTTTACGCAGACTCAACAATGTTGGTTTGCTCCCGAGACGGCTCAGATTATGCTGGTTTTCCTTTAAAACTGCCTGTTTTATTTCACAGTGCGGACGGAGAGTTTGTCATCACCCTATTTACAAAGGCGACGGTCAATTGTAACGGGAGCATTGTGTGGGAACCGCCCGCCATCTATAAGACGTATTGTCCGATTAACGTGGAGTTCTTCCCATTTGACCAGCAAGAATGCTTCATGAAGTTTGGATCATGGACATACGGAGGAAATGAGGTAATATGTTTCACATTTCTACTCCCTTCACATTTCTATCCGATTACCTTCACATTGTAACCGGTTACCGATACCACATGCGTCTGAATTATTATTTAAGAAAATTTGGAAAACCCCAACACTAGACCGTACTGCAAACTGTCTCTTTATATCGTTCATGTACAACAATACTACTAATGACGTCTGATATTTCGTTAGAGAAAATATGGATAAACTCACAGAAGACCGTTTAACTTCAAATAGTAACAGCTCTATATGCTGCATATGCTATAATAATAATAATGACAGCTATACTCACTTATATATATATACATTAATTATCCTCAACGCTACACTTGTCAAACTGAAAATATATCCAGGAAGAACTTTAAATGTGAACAAATGATGGTATATACTGTGAAATGAAGATTAGCGTCGTATTTCTATGCCGTAGTAATAACACGAAAGTATCGTATACAGGTGTCAACCAATACGCACGTATACTGTTGTTCAGGACTGGGACTTGACTCCTAAGTTCAAGTATTGCTTATCAGTCCATTTCATGGGACTAATAGGTCCGACTCTATGTTGTATATATGTTATTAAAGTCTTTCTTGAAATCAGACACTTTTGTCTTGACTGTTTTTATGTCACAGTACCATAACAAGAGACGGTACTCACAATCAACACATTTTACTCGCATCACTCAAGATTCAAAAGCACGTGCTCAAATAATAAAATCGAGATGATATAAACACTATTGAATGTGTATGGTTAACAGACACATTCAACACAGTTGTATGAATTGCAATTGACTCCATCGCTTATACAGGCAATGCTTTATAAATTGTTTAAATTAAAGAAGGTTGCAATTCTTTTTAAACCGGAATTTTTCATTTGTCTTCATATTGATTTCAAAGCAAGCGAATAAAAGAAGTACCACGTCAATAACACTTTCCAACATACACCAAATCTGCATCAGACGACTTTGAAAACAAAGTGGCAAAAACCTGAAAAATCTTCATAAAATATAGCTTAATTGTTAAATAAAGTTGAACACATTGTGGCCTAGGTCACCTTCGACCCGTACTGTTTTCAAAAGTCGTCTGCTGCTATTGCGTAAAAATGGGTCTGCCGGTCGGGAAAGGTTTAAGTAAACGTTAAAAACATCGCCGTTAATCTTTAGAATCAGGGGTCAGATGGCCATCAATTATTCAGGGTTATTTGTAAACCTAATTACATCGTAATTCGGAAACGACATGACTTGGCTTGGCGTCGTTTTTAGTTGATTGACTTAACGATTGGTCAATAGTTATAGGGTATTCCGCCCTCTCCAGGATACAGAGGGTTTTCAGACGCTTTTACAGCAGAATACCTGTGCAAACATTGTAGCAAATTGATAAATGCATGCAGATTGGTGGTAGCACGTATTTCTCTGTATCCAGGCTAAGTACCCAAACCCGGCCTTTCCCACATACATACGCTTTCTGATGACTCTGCAGCATACGGATTTCGAAAACATTGTGAAAAATAGAGTAATCGTTCATAATGAGCAATTTATCTTTTTGCCACATCTTTCAGTGTATTTTATTTAACTGTATTTTCACTCACAGTGATTTTTTTCTTATATTGACTAAATGTCTTCAAACTCGTTTGCTGTAGAATACATGCAGTGAAATATATAATAAAGGGCTTATTTACCAATTATGTATCGGCTGGGTTTTTAAAGAAGTACCATGTCATTAACCCTTGCCAACATACAACGAATCTGCTGCAGACGACTTTTGAAAACAATGTGGCAAATGGATGAATTGCTCACAATGTTTTTAACTCTATTCAATAACTTTATCATGATGCTTTAGAGATTTTCCATACTTTGCACATCTGTTTTCAAAGTTCTGCAGATTTCCTTCACGTAATGCCACCAGACTAATCTTAATCTGATAAGGCTTCATTCTATGTTACAGGTCGATTTACGACACATGAGACACGAACAGGGAGTGAAGGTAGGCAACTTCACCATTGTCCGGTTCGGCATCGATCTGTGTGACTACTCGCAGAACGTGGAATGGGACATAATTAACGTGACAGCAAGGCGGAAGGAGAAGTTCTACCCTTGCTGTCCGGGCGAACCTTATCCGGACATCACGTTCAATATCACGATAAGAAGGAAGACGCTCTTCTACACAATCAATCTTATCCTGCCAATTGTAGCCATATCGGGTCTCACGGTTCTTGTGTTCTATTTGCCAAGTGATTCCGGAGAAAAAATAACGCTATCCATATCAATTTTACTGGCTTTGACTGTGTTCTTTTTGTTGCTATCTGACATCAATCCGCCCACCTCGATTGTTATTCCTTTAATTGGAAAATATCTGTTATTTACAATGATTGTTGTGACTATGTCCATATTTCTAACAGTGTACACACTCAGTATTCACTTCCGGTCACCTTCCACGCACAAAATGTCACCGTGGACTAAAAGTGTGTTCACGGAAATATTACCCAAAATTCTGTGTATGAAAAGACCTCAACAGGACAGAATACCTGTTTTAAAATCATCCTCTTCCTTACCGGAAATAGAAATGACGGAAATGTCGTCAACCCGTGTAACCGGAGGTTCAGCGCCACCAAACTACGAGAATCTTCGGAATAGACATGGCCATGACGTATTAACGTTAGATAAATATCCACCGGAAGTGAGGGAATCAATACAAGGTGTCAAATTCATAGCAGAACATATGAAACATGATGCTGAAGTGAAAGCGGTGAGTTGCTATTAATCATATCCTGCTTATCGGTGTATCTTCACATGTTTTATCCGGTTTAGCATTCACATTTAAATCCCGTTTAATTTCCCAATTTTAACCCTTTCTCACATACGGAAAAAAAATCTTTTAAATGAAATATCCCGCTTATCGGTTTAACTACACATGTTGTATCCGGCTAGCATTCACATGTATATCCCGTTAGCATTCACAGTTAAATCCCGTTAACATTCACATGTTTATCGCGTTAGCATTCACATTTAAATCCCGTTTACCTTCCAAATTCTAACCCTTTCCCACATACGGTAAAATTCCTTTTAAATGAAAGCTCAATAATTGAATATAGTTATTAACAATGTGACACAAGGAGGAGACGAGCAATTTCTTTTCTTTTCGACATGTTTTCAAAAAGCGGTCTGCTTCAGAGGCCTCAGATAGCGTCTATATGAAGGAAATGGTTGAATAAGGACTGACCTTGAACATTTGCGACCATCGTAAATCTAGATAAGCTTTTGATCAGGATCCACGCGATACACCATCAAAACGATAGACCATGATTACAGCTTCTATTAAAGAGTTACAATATTGATCAGATTTCAAGAATGAATATTATAATCGGAACCTATCGGGGCCCGGTCATTTACTATTTTTAAATGGCCATAAAACTATGTCTTTATTTTGTTTGTATAACAACATGTATGCATGTATATGAATACGTAAATAAAAACTATGTCAATATAAGTTGGCATTTCTGAACAGTGAAGGTTCAGATCAGCCTGCACATTGTGTACGTCTTATCATAATCCACACAAGTTGAAAGAATATTTGGACAAGCTTGTGTAAGTAATATGTGAACAATAACGGTCTAACTAAAACTGATCGGATGCAAAGGTTAAGCTGGATCTATACTGCTCACAAAAGTTAACTTGTACATTTCCGCTCATAGTATATTTATTTTGTTGTCTTTTTTTCAGATTGAGAGGGACTGGAACTACGTGGCCATGGTAATGGATCGACTATTTTTATTCATCTTTACAACGGCATGTGTGTGTGGGACTCTCGGAATCTTTTTGAACGCCCCTTCTCTATACGACCCAAGAGGGCCAATGAGGAACGACATGTTTAACTGCACAAAGAAGTGAAAGGTCAAACATCGCCTGCTGTAGATGCGTCAAACAAGCGTCGACATGTGGGGAACGATTTATAACAAGAGAGCTTTTTCCACACATAGTTTAATTGTGTCTCATAATTGCAGTATCAATGTAACGTGATCCGTGGGACGAGACACTCGGAATTATATTTGAGAGTAGTACAACTACAACATAAGGTTTCTATGAGAAACAATAATTAATCGATATAAACATTCCCCTCATTTAGAGTTCTTTATGTTGAACCCTTTCCACATGCATACGATACCTGACGTACTTTATCAGATGTCTTTTAAAAATATTGTAGCAAAACGAGATATTGCTCATTATGCCTTCTTGCGCAACAGTTGTGTCAACTCTATCAAATAATTATGCTTTCATGTGTAGAGAGTTTCGATGGCTTAGATAGGTTACAAATTTGAGCCGTATCGCTAGAAAACCACCATTGTGGATACTGCGTAAAGTACAACCCGGGTCAGTCTAAACATGCCGTGCAGGCTAACCCGGACAGACACTGTTCGCCTATTGTGGATTTTCTGTTTCAGGAATCTTAACTTTATACCTCTATCCCTCGTAGACGGAATGTGTCGGCCCGGATCAGTCTGCGCATAGATACAGACTATTAAGTTATCTGTACTTATAATCAAAATTCAGTTAGACAAATTAAAGCTTAACTAACCTTACCAACAAACAACACATCCTTACCAGACTACTGTGCAAGCATCTTAACAAAACGATTCAAATCTCTGTAAATGATGTCTAGTTATTGAATAGAATTTAAACTATTTTAACAATAAGGGGAATTGCTAACATATGTGTCAAAATGAGTCTTTAGATAGAAAAGGGTCAAATGGAATACTCAATTTAAATCAGTTTGAATCAATTATTTTTCATTTAACAAAATTAGATAGTGGTTTAAAACGATAGCTTAAAAGGTGCTGAACTTCAGAATATAGATAGAATAGTCAAAGTTTTAAAACTGTTGTCTTGAAATATTAGAATCATAGTTATGAGTAATAATTTCACTTTTCAGTACAATAAACATGTAAATATTGATCGTTTATTCTATATTTGTACACGGTAGTTCAACATTTCAAAATGTTGTCTCCGGCCTTCTGGAGTTCAGCGCCTTTAATATATTGCTCTTGATGAATAGATAATCTGACTGTCGTCATTTACGCGAACACTAGAACATAGTCAGGAGTCATTTCAAAGTCACTATTGACTTGAAATTTGATACTTTCAAATTTTGAACATCAGATTTTGAAATATTCAAAATTATTTATTTTATCAAATGCACCTCTTTGTTTCGGGACGCCCTGCATACATGTATAATTAATAATAGGATGTATTGTATGATCATAGATTACATTCCAAGTCTTCCATGTTGCATTTTCTGTATCGATATATTTGGTGTGTTTTAAAAGAACGGCAACTTTTTAAGGAAATTTCCAATTGTTCTTATATATCTGTCATAAATTGAATCGATATTTATCACATAACTTGCACTCCAGGAGTGACATAAAGCAGTGACATAAATATCATATGTAACTAGTTACATAA
>JAUELF010257385.1:0-11536 GCA_031471495.1 Clinocardium nuttallii
CCCCCCCCCCCCCCCCCCCCCCCCCCCCCCCCCCCCCCCCCCCCCCCCCCCCCCCCCCCCCCCCCCCCCCCCAGAGATATGAATAGAGCAATGATGATTCCTGAAACAGAAAATCTACAGGAGGCGAACATTGTCTATCCGGGTTAGCTTGCGCGGCATATACTTAGGCTGATCCGGGTCGAGTCCACAGGGCTCAAATGTGTATTCATTATGCGCATTGAAGAAATCAGAACAATATAGAATATCCAAAACTTATAAATGAAACAATACGAATAAACACTTTTTAACTCCTCTCCAAACACATATTTTGACGCATCGGCAGCAAAAGAATTTTGAAAACTTTGTGACAAAAGAAAAGAAGAAAAAAAGATATCATGATTTACCAATTTCTCCTTTGTCAAAATATCTCCAATTGTTTTTGATAATGACACTTTTATTTATAGATAATTTTCAGATTTTTGCATTGATATTTTCATCGTTGTGTGCTGTAGATGTGTTGTTTGTGGATAAAAGGGGAAAGCATTATGCAAGTCATTGGTATTGATTTACATGTTTGTCGGAGTGACCGCCGCAATGGTGTATTGTCAGAGCGTCCGTCTCGGGTGCGATACCCGGCCGGGTCACACCTTAGACTTATAAAATTGGAAGTTAAAGCTGCCCCAATTGGCGCTCAGTGTTGCGGGGTTAGTATAACGACTGACTGGCTGGTGTCAGGATAAATGGACCAGTTGTACTGGTAAATGACCCAACAAAACGCCGTGATATAACTAAAAAAGTGTTCAGAGCGGCGTAAAACACTAACAAAACAATCAATTACATGTGGCAAGTTTGCTATGTCGCTGTATCAATACTGCAGGAACAATTAAAACAGAAACGATTTCATGCTCTCAAACGACTTAAGTATATCATTAGTGCTGCTTTTTTTATTCATTCAAGTGAACGACATAGAGGTTGTCTCTTAATTTTAAAGTGTTGTAGCAGGCAATACACAATCATGCACACTGTTTTCTACGGTTGTATATTATGAAATTCCTTTACTTTAATTGATTATATTGTTCAATTCATTAAGCATGAATTAAATAAAAAAAAACGATAAATACGCACTCCAACAGTAGATGAACTTTATACGCTTTTGAGTTTAAGCTTTCGTTCTGTTTCTTATTGAATTATGATATGCTTATAAATAATATGTCACTTTCATTGCACATAGTACATGTATGTTTTAACTGTACTAAACATGCTTCGACGGTCGTTGTCATTTTCCTTTGGCTTATATACCATATTGGACTGATTGATCGGAGAAGAATGTGAAATGCATACGCATCAATGTTGGAATGTTGGAAGGGGGAAAACACACATTTTTAAGTAGATCTTTTCATGAAGACAATTATAGACGAATTAAATAATGCGCGATGAAAACCTGACATTGATGTTCCTATCCCGGGGTCAAAAGGAAGCATTCATATAGTAAGCTAGTGGCGTTTTAAAACAAATCAAACATGGAGACCTGCAATGACAATAAATAGTTTTAAAATTATGTATTTCCTTCATAAGAACATTAAATTATTTCACCCACGATTGAGCGTAATTGTCTGGCACTACCAACGAAACTGGCAAATGACTAATGACTAAGAAGAGGGCGAGACAATGAAAATATCTTTCTCATTACCCAACCAAACCCTATGATGTGGGTACTCAAAGTAATCGTCTCATTTAGGGTTAGACAAAGTGTTACTAGTTCAAATAATGATTTTAAAACACGCAACACGGCCTTTATCTAGAGCTCTGACCAAGCCGATGACATTAGCTGGATCCTTATTTTACCGACACAAATCTAGAAATCATTATCCGGAGCCGGTAACAAGGAGTCGTATCGGGTGACATCGCGCCTTGTAATGACTTGGATGGTTTCCCTATTATTTAAAGTTGCTTGCATGTTATGTTATTAATGATATACATACAAACTGTGTATGCGCTAGTGCATATGAAAGGGTACCAGTTGGCATTTCTGAACAACTAATGGTTCGTGCAGCCTGTGTATCACTTTTTATTTGAATAGTTACATACTGTTAGAAGGTTGTTATGTAAATGATATGTCCAACACTGTAGAACTTGGTCAGACTGTGCGGATATGTTATCCGATCTGGATCTGCACTATTTCCCAAAAGCCAACGTTTACGCTTTCCAATGGACGAGCTCATATATACAAGGATACCGTCCCACTTTGAAGGCTTCACTATCAGAGGGGATGTTACTACATCAGCTTATGCTTTGATTTATTGATTAATTGATATGGGTTACCATCGTTTTCAACAACGTTCAATCATATCACTGCCGCCAGTGGTGCAGGTACCCATGTGTTTCCTGGCTTTCGGACACCAGTATTCAACACAGCTGTCTTTCCAGGCAACATGGTTCTTTTCAACTTTGACTAATAGCTCATTGCTGGAAGCAAAATGATGCATATTGCCTAAAATTGTGTCATTTTCAGAAAGCTTTTTGGCCGAACTCACAACCAATTAGGTTAAAAGCCAGCGTCACTAATGAATGTGAGCTATCCACTGTGGCTATTGAAGATGCTCATATTATTTTCTTCATTTTCAGAGAGGAGAGTACGATACGTTTGCTAATATTCATCGGGGGGCTGTCACAAACTCAGCTCATTTTGGCCCAAATTTCTTGGGTTGGCACAGAGTCTATTTAGCATTGTAAGTATTTTGAAAGTATTTTAATCGCGAATATCTAATTGGCTTGTTTGTGTTTTGTTTGTTTAATTTGGGTTTTACTCCGTTTTCAACCTTATTTCAGTTATATCACGGCGACAGCTCACTTATTCATGATCCCTGGGTAAACAAACCAGTCCTAGGCTAGCAAGTCTGCCTTGCCAAAGGACACTCCAACATGACCGTCGTGTCGGGACTAAATATCTCACCTGGGATGCCTTGTTTTAAATCATCGAAGCTAACCCTTTTATCTGTTCACTGCACGCTACAATACATACAAAATAAAAGAACATTCGTGAATGTCTGTATAATTAAATCTAGGAATATGCATTTCTGTTGTGGACAAACATGTCACTTTCGTGATTCTTCGTTTAGCCTCCCCCATACAGCACATCTACAGCAGATAACTTCTAGTCAAACATATGAAAACTCTCTATAAATGAAAGGATATATTTCTAATAGATATGATGATGAATTCATTATTTCACAACAACGTTTTAAAAATTCGTCCGCTTCAGAGGCAGACGAAAACGACTGTTAGTTAACCAGTTAGTATAGTATAGCCATGTAAACTAACCCAACAACACAAATTAAAGAAGAACCGCGGTCAATACATTTTATTAATGTAACACTTCTAGCTTGTTGTAACCCTTTCGATGCCAAAGACATTTGCAAACAATGCAGATTCACGTGAGACAACTCGTAAAGATCTGTCTCTCATGGACTCCCCATTGTTTGCCCCCTGGAATTTAGATTGTACCAAATGTCCTGTTGTACGAACAATGGGGTAGTCCAATGTTCAACATGGAAGAGTCTATGATCTAGTTTGATAATATTTTATGAATTAAATAAACAGCGACACCTGTACAAATTACTAGGAACATTGCGCTCTCTTAATCTAGTTTGATCTTATTGTATGAATTAAAATAACTCGGACCCCTGTCCAAATTACTTGAACCAATGCCCTCTAGAATCTAGTTTGATCTTATTGTATGAATTAAAATAACTCGGACCCCTGTCCAAATTACTTGAACCAATGCCCTCTAGGATCTAGTTTGATTCTAGTAATGTGGACAGATATCCGCGTTCAATTAGTTTATATAATATTATCAAATAAGATCATAGAGGAAAATGTTTCAAGTAATCTTGACAGGTGTTATTCATACACTATTATCACACAATATCCTAGAGGGCAATGGTCCTAGTAATATGGACAGATGTCCGCGGTATTTTAATTCATACAATAATATAAAACTAGATCAAGAGAGCCAAATGTTCCTAGTAATTTGGACAGGTGTCGCTGTTCATTTAATTTATACAATGTTATGAAACTATATCAGAGAGGGCAATGGTCCTAGTTGTTTTGACAGATGTCCGCGTTATTTTAATTCATACACTATAATCAAACTAGATCATAGAGGGAAATGGTTCAAGAAATGAGGACAGATATCAGCGTTCAATTAGTTTATATAATATTATCAAACTAGATCATAGAGGGAAATGGTCCAAGTAATCTGGACAGGTTTCCATGTTCATCTTATTCATACAAAATCCTAAAGGCCAATGGTTTAAGTAATCTAAACAGGTTTTCGAGTTAGTCTTATGCATACACTATTATGAGACTAAATCCTAGTCTGCATTGGTCCTAATAATCTGGACCGGTTTCCGTGTTTATCTATGTATACACTTTTATCAAATAAGATGCTTAAAGGCAATGGTTTAAGTAATCTGAACAGGTTTCCGTGTTTATCTATTTATACAATATTATCAAATAAGATCATGAAGGGCAATGGTTTAAGTAATCTGGACAGGTTTCCGTGTTCATCTATTTATACACTATTATCAAATAAGATCCTAAAGGGCAATGGTTTAAGTAATCTGGACAGCTTTCCGTGTTCATATATTTATACACTATTATCAAACAAGAACCTAAAGGGCAATGGTTTAAGTAATCTGGACAGCTTTCCGTGTTCATTCAGTTCATACAATATAATCAAATTAGGTCCTAAAGGGCAGTGGTTTAAACAGACAGGTTTTGTGTTCATCTAATCAATACAATATTATCAAATTAGATCCTAAAGGGCAATGGTTCAAGTAATCTGGACAGATTTTCGTCTTTATTAATGTATACAATATTATCAAACAAGATCCTAGAGGGCAACGATCCAAGTATTCTAGACGGGTGTAACCGTTTATTTAAGTTAAGTTATTTGGACAGGCGTTTGCGTTCCTTTAATTTATGCAATATTATCAAACAGGACCGTAGAGGGAAATGGTCAAGGTAATTTGGACAGCCGTTTGTGTTCATTTAGTTATAATATTATCAAACAAGATTCTAAAGGGCAACTGAATAAAATATGTAATATAATTGAACTTTACATGATCTATCATTAAGGTTGTGATATATGTTTAAGCACAACACACATGGGTAGAAACATAACGCACAATTTGAATTGATAGAAAAGTACATACCGGCTATACTAACATATGCATGTGTACAATATAGTACAATTCAATAAATACAATGCAATAAGATACAATACAATACAATCGATACAATACAATACATTTTTGTATTGCCTCCATTCATTCAATATCGTAGAATAAGTAGTACAAACTACTTTGTTTTCGTGTTAAGTTTACATCATTGATACTTCATACAGCAACTTCGCTTAGTTTATCAGTTCATGTAAACCAGTTTCCAGCCTCAAACAACAAATCCGCAGCAGACGACTTTGAATTCATATCGACAAACATAAGAAAAATCTCAATATATGAAAATATAATTATTGAATAGAAATATAAAAAGTTCTCTTTTGACCACAGTTGTGTCTAAATGCGTTTATAAATTGGAAAGAGTTAATACTACATCATTACTGGATTTTGACATTGTAGACTGTTATCTTAAACCTGTAGAGCTGAATTGTTGACTTCTTTGCGGAATAACGTTTTGTGCATTATTCTGTATGTCATCTTAAAGCTGTTTTCTTGGCCTCTCATTGGAAGAATGGCTAGGATTCTTTTAATTTAAGTCCGAAATCGTTAGAGATCGGTTGTGTTTGTGGACAAACAGTTCTCAAACGATCTCATACGGAAATAAACGATCCCTATTTGAATGCTCTTTATAAAAGAACATTACAGTGTGTTTTATATGATATTTATGTCATATATTTGAACGGCAATTATTTTCTCCCTTTGACACCAGGGTTGAAGAAGCGCTGCGCCGAATAAACCGACGTGTTGCCCTGGCCTACTGGGACTCCTCCCTCGATTTTGACATGGACAATCCCGTCAATTCGATCCTCTGGTCTACTCCTTTCCTTGGTAACGGGGACGGCTTTGTCATAACAGGTCCATTTGCAAACTGGGAGACGCCTATTGGGCGCTTGACCAGAAATATCGGAGCTACCAGTAGATTGATATCTAAGGAAGTGATTAGGACCATTTTGACACGCTGCAGAACAAGTCAGATATCGGTCCCCACGGCATTGGCACAGTACAACTTAGAGCTTCACCATGGAGGTCCACATGTTTGGGTTGGTGGACAATTTTCTGGACTGAATACGGCAGCTCACGATCCAGTTTTCTTCCTTCACCATGCCTTTATTGACTACATATGGGAACTCTTTCGTATTCGACAGGCAATGAGTTGTGGTGTGAACCCCGTTACTGATTATCCCTCAGCAGTAGCACTACATGACCGTAATCGACCGATGGATGCTTTTCCACAGTACAGGAATATAGACGGCTACAGAGCATATTGGACAACATTCTGGTACAGATATGAGCGCTCCCCTACGTGCAGCCCCTTCATGCCGTACTGTGGCACACCGTATCTACGCTGCGATATGCAAAGAATGCGCTGTGTCTCCGTTGCAAGAAGACTTACAGTCCCCCGCGCAGGCGCAAGTGCCGGTGCGATGGCATTTGGTGCTCCAAGTGCAGCGGAAAGCAATAGGGCAGCTGTACAGGCAAATTCATTAGATATTGGACCTCGATTTGCTGCTCCACCATCGGATGGCAGAACTGCTGACGCTGGATTTAGGGGAAGGCGTAGAAAACGTGCGGTCAATCAAACTGTAAGTGAAGTAAGCGATTTCGGTAATGAATTTCCCGCACCTCTGTCAGATGGACGAACTTCGGATGTTTTGGGTTATAATATTGCAAAGGGTGTCCCAAGTTCCGACCAGGTTGTACCTGAACCAGACATCCCTGGAAGTGTTCTGTTTCCATATGCAAACCCTATGCCACTTATTCCGACACCTGAATACCCTGGAATGATGAATGAACAATTTACAGGTAGTATGTTTCAAAGACAAGATGTGGTTGGCAGCACACCCGTGGTAGATGACACTGTTTATGTTCCAGTCAAAGTCATCTACAAACGACAAGATCAAATGATGAACACGATGCGCAGCTGCCAGGTAGATACGAATGGTGCGATGCACATACATGTCAGGGCTCAGGGACTAAACTACCTTGGTATCCATGACGAATACGCACTCATAGATGCCAGACATGCGGTTTCTACCTCGATGGCTTACATGGCGGTTAAACTCCCGACAAACACAACGTCTGAAGTGTTAATCACGGCTACCGATGGGTGTGGGAGGATGTGTCAAGCTCGCTGTCTCGATAAAAAGTATGCAGAAAGGACTTTCCGAAACTGTAACGGGGTCCTGCACGTAGATGAAAACTCGACGCTTGGCAAAATGAGAAATGGAGCCTTTGCTGGGTTGCGCGATAATAACATGGCTGCTGCAGATATTTCAAGGAATGCCGATATCCAATTTCTGTGCCCAGCAATGGAACGAAGGTCTTGGTCATTCAGACAACCCCTAAATTCTGTATAAAACTAACGACGGTCATAAATATTGACTTTTATTTAGCTTTGAAATCATTTAAAAAAAACGTTTAAAATGAAATAAAGGCATTTTGTCTTAAAGTACGACTTTATTTGTCAATCTTCGTCGATTTCATTTTCCGATAATAAAAAACAGTATAACCAGTTTCTGACTTATTAAATTAATCCCGAAAACAGAAAGGTAATATCGTTATATTTTTAGAAATCCGAAATATGTATCAGAAAATGTTTAGTAATAGGTCAACCAAGGCTAAGACAGAGAGTTCTATATTAAAAACTTTATATAATACATATATCATAGTAATTGGCCTGGCAAGACCTGCAATGTCCTTCGTCTGACCAAAAGCTCCTTACTATAGAAGCAAAGATACATGACTGCAGAAATTAGTCCTATTTATACTTTGTAACTTAGGTATGGGTAGCTGAGTCGGACGCGGGGGACTGTCAATCCAGGTGCTTTGAAAGCGTTCTGTGAGAAGAAACTGGTGTCGGAATGCTAATAACTGTTAACAAGACGCCCAAGAGGGCCAGTATCGCTCCACGGCCAAAAGGCAAACATTAAATCTCCAAACAGCCCTGCCCCCTAGTGGACATGTTTTCTTTACCAACCACATTGGCTTAAAGTTGTCACCAAAGGAACATTTCTGCAAAATAATTTGAAATCGGCCTTACACTTACGGAGGAGAGGATCTTTTAAGTTTTTCACTATAGCCATATACGGCAAAATTGACCAAACCTCTGGCAACTATATTGATTGACCAATCAACATGGCTTGAAAAATATGATAGAGGGTCAGCGAAGGAACATTTTTTACAAAATAATTTAAAAATCGGCCTCACACTTTCGGAGGAGAATATTTTTAAAGTTTTCTCTATAGCCATATAATGCAAAATATCCCCACCCTCCGGCAGCCATGTTTTTGGACCAGGCAACATGGCTTGAAGGCATATGACAGCGGGTCACCCAAGGAACATTTCTGCAAAATAATTTGAAAACAAATTGAAAAATCGGCTCATCATTATTTTTAAGTTTTCATAATGGCCATATGAGGCAGAATAGCCCCGCCCTTTAGCAGCCATGCTTTTCGACCAGTGGACATGGCTTAAAGGAATCTGATAGAGGGTTTACCTTATTGACAATGCTACACAATTATTTGAAAATCGGCCGAACACTTTCGGAGGAGAAGAATTTTAAGTTTTTACTATAGTCATATAAGGCAAAATAGCCCCGCCCCATGCGGCAATGCTTTTCAACCAATCAACATTTCTTAAAGAAATCTAATGAAGGGTAACCAAAGGAACATTTCTACAAAGTCGTCTGAAAATCGGCCTGACTCTTTCGAAGATTTTTTTTTTTTAATTTTCACTATTTTTTCCTTTCGATTACAATGGAAACCAGAATTTTGGATGAATCAAAATACATTTGAAGGAATTATAGGATCATACATTGAGAGGATACTTCCTATAAAGTTTCAACCAAATTGGCCAAGTGGTAAAGGAGGTTCGCTTCAGCTGATCCGGGTCGATACTTTACGCAGAGTCAATAATGTTAGTTTTCTCCGTGTACAGCTAATTATAAAAAACGCGCCATGCGAATACAAAACCTCTGTGAGTTTTTGTGTTAATTTATAGCAATTACGACAAAATTGCATCCAACGAAACCTGTGTTACCGGTATATTTGGGCATAACGGCACTTCGTAGTGATCCACTGATGAATCTCTGACAAGATTGGGAACAGAGAATATCCTGCGCGGAAGTGCAAATTGATCTGGATTATATAATATATACCGCCTTCAGAGTGGGAAACAAGGGACCGATCACCACAGTCGGGTCATACTAAATAATTTAGGAGTAAAAGTAGTTCCATGGTACACCTTGGCGCTCTTTGTTGCCAGTAGAGCAATACGACTGAGGCGCAAGTGTCAGGGTAAGTAGTAGTGGTTATTTACCATGGAGTGTTTTCGTATTAATATTATTGAGTAGCCTTTGTACTTAAAGATTGTAACAGTTGTTTACCGCATTGATATTATATTGGTCAGCGCATCCGCCTCGAAAGCGGGATACCAGTGACATATCCTCGCGATCGGGTCAGTGCCTTTACAAAAACAAATAGTAATAGTGGATCCATGGCGCGACGTGGTATTCAAGTTTGCGGCGAAGCATTTCGACACGGTACTGGTGTCAGGATGTGCCGTAACTGCAGTACTGGTAATTTACCCCGGAAATACCGTAAATTGATACCAAATTGTTGAAAGAGCATCTGTAATACAGGCTAAATATATGATCCGTCTCACGAGAAAACCAAACAGTATGGCATCGCAGGGGGTGAGGTTGAGGTTTAGAGTAACGATTCCTGAAACAGGAGACGCAAAGTGTTTATTCGGGTAAGCCTGCGCGGCATGCTTATGCTGAGCCGGATCGATACTTAACACATTATCCACAATGTTGGTTTTTGTCGCGAGAAGGCTCATATCTTTATTCTGCAATATTAGCGCACATAGTTGACAATAGCCGAGTGCGCTTACAACCAGAACGATTTATAATGATTGAGTGACACGGAATGATTTAACATTGTGCATTTATTTTTAAATTCAAATACAATCGGTGAAATGACGATTAATATTCTTAAAACGCGGGCTTCGAGAGTTTTTAAAATATAAATAAAAGATGATCACTTACTTAGACTAGAAAATATACAAATCAATCAACCTACATATTTAACTTTAGGTTATTTTGGCACAAAACATTTTTATATAATGCTTTAGTTTGAATTTGTCACACTTGTGCCCTAGCTGTGTTATCACTGTGGTTGTTACTATGATTGTGCATTTATGGATCGGATCTTAAACATACAAAGATATCGCCAAAAAAAGGCAAATTTTAGGGTTTTGCAAGCAATACAGATTCAGATGAGACAGCTGGTTACGGGCTGTATCACCTGGGATCTGCATGTTTGCCCTTTAGTTATCAAAATATTCAAAAACCCTTGTTAAATAAACAAAGACGTTGTCTGATGTTGAATATTAAAGTGGCTACTATAGGTTCTGCACTAATGGCAAATTAGATATACGTCATTTTAAAATGATTTTGACAAACAGAGTAGACAGCAAGGAAGTATAAACAGATAATCTACAATTGCCATCAATTTCATCTGATTTACTGGCTTACAGAGTCGAATAATGTCATTGCTATCAGACGAAATGGTTTGTCCTGAAATCAAAAGAAATACAAATCATGAATTGCATTACATTGAAAACGCTTAACGAAGTTCAACACACTTTCAATCATATAACGGTTGCCAATTCACCTACAAATGAGCCGTCCCGCGAGTAAACCTTCATTATGCCCTATACATCATGTAATCCGTGCAGGCTAATTCGGGTCGACACATTCCGCCTCAGGGGGATATAAGTTTATAGTAATGATTCCTGAAACAGAACATCCGCAGGAGGCGAAACGTGTGTGTCCGGGATAGCCGCGGCATGCTTAGGTTCATCCAGGACGATACTTTACGCAGCGTCCACAATGTTGGTTTTCGCGACGGACGGCTCATTTGATAGAAGGGTTACGTATTCAAATATCTCACAAAAGGGTGTTTCCTTTACCTTTTGCACTTATAGACGCATTCGACGCATTTGCGCCTAAAACCATTAGAAAAGAAAGTGACATAAGAAGAAATAGCTCGCAATAGGCAATTTTACTTTTTAGTCACAATGTGTCTTACTCTTTTGAAAACGCTATTGCAAAAGAAGACGTTGCTCATAGCGGGCAAATTCTCCTTTTGCCACAATGTTTAAACATTCATTTATAAAGGTTTTCTATTGTTTTTGGCCTGGGCTTTAGCCCTGGTCATAGTAGTAATACCATTTTTGCGGAGTTGGCAGCCTGCCAATTGCTGTTAGCACCAAATAACGAAGGTAAGACTGCGCGAGAAAAATAGTTCATCATG
>JAUELF010257396.1:0-11535 GCA_031471495.1 Clinocardium nuttallii
TGTAGAAATGTTCATTGGGTGACCCTCTATCAGATTCCTTCAAGCCATGTTGATTGGTTGAAAAACATGGCCGCCAGGGGAGGTGGGGCTATTTTGCCTTAAATGGCCAAAGTGAAAACTTAAAAAATCTTCTCCTCCGAAAGTGTTCAGCTGCAGATTCCTTCAAGCCATGTTGATTGTTTGAAAAACATGGCCGCCAGGGGACAGGGCTGTTCGGAGATTTGGCTTGAGCGATACTGGCCCTCTTGGGCCTCTTGTTTAACCATTTCCATCATACAGACGCTTTCTGACGCCTTGCAGCAGACGACTTTTGAAAACATTGAATGATTGTGTCAAAACAAGCAATTTCTCCTTTTGGCCCAATATTTTTAACTTTTTCAGAAATTATATAAATGCTTTCATTTATAGAGATTTACCATACTTTTGATGTTTTCAAAGTCGTCTGCTGCAGATTTGCTGTATGTATGTCAACAACAGTTTGGTAATATCAGCAATTCACCGATCTAAGATCCCTGAACGACTAAACAGTAGTAGTACTGAGAACTTGGTGTTGAAGTTTAATACTTTACCACATACAGCAATTCTGCAGCAGACTCATTTGGAATCACCTAGCCAAAACTATGGAAACGCTTTTGTCACATTGTTTTCAAAACTCATCTGCTGCAGAAGTGTCAAAGGGCGTCGGGGTTAATACTTTTTGCAGGATAAAAGTCATGTACTTTCTTTAAAAGATTGAATATGAAAGCCATGATAGTGGGTTAAAATGCTATGTAAGAGAAATTATCATAGACAAAGGTTAAAGTTATAGTGACATTTAATTTCATTGCAACTTGAATACTGTATAATCCTTCATTTGAAGGGAAGAAAGAAGTTGATAAAGATAAACAGGACCTTGAACTGGATCAAGATGATTTTGGATTAACTAATGTGTTAAGCGATGCAAGTATTCATACAGATCACATAGAAGAAGATAGAAAAGATGGTAATGCATCAGAAATATCATACTGACTTGTCTGTCATTGCTAGATCTTGTATAATGATCTTTTCAGGTTCTTTTCTTTGCATGGTTACTATCAGTTTCTACAGTTTTTATATCTTCTGCAAACTATCTGACATGTGCCAAAAAATGTAGCGGTTCAAGTAAAGAATTTTGATGCTATTGTAGGAAAAGGCTTGTTTTAATCAGCTTTTTATTTTCCTGCAATTCTTTCAGAAATCAAAAGAGAAAAAGGGAATTCAGGTATGAGCGCTAAGTGCCTTTTGGTGCATTGTTACAGTTTTCTAGAACTCTTTTTCTCTTCTGATTGTTTAAACTTCTGTCTGTATATAACTCTCAGGGCTCCGCTGTCACCTAAACGATGCATGTGTCAGCAATCCTTGTAAAGGAAATGATTCTATCTGTGAGACATCCCCCCTTGATGGTAACCCCATGTGTTCATGTCAGAAGGGATATACAGGAATAAATTGTGGGGTTGACATTGATGAATGCCATGAAGGTAGGTATACTGTTTGTCCATACATCTATATATATATTGGCATGTTAAACTGGAGGAAACATTTTGCTTTCGGCTTGATTATCTTTCATCTCTGATATATTTATAAATATTTTAACTCATTACTTTATGTTCTGTGTCTTGCTTTAACACTGAGGAAACACATACTATTTGGAAAATGTGTGAAACATTGGAGATAAAGGAGGAATTACTTGTTATGAGCAGTTACTCACCTACTACACTTTAAATGCCTGCCTTATTACACAAGTATCACTTCTGCAAGGTCTTTCCATCCATCTATGACAAAGTGACTTACTGCATCATCTGTCCATCCATGACAAAGGGACTTACTACATCATCTGTCCATACATGACAAAGTGACTTACTGCATCATCTGTCCATCCATGACAAAGTGACTTACTGCATCATCTGTCCATCCATGACAAAGTGAGTAACTGTGTCATCTATCCATCCATGACAAATGGACTTATGCCATCTGTCAATACATGACAAAGTGACTAGCTGTGTTTTCTGTCCATCCATGACAAAGTGACTAACTGCATCATCTGTTCATCCATGACAAAGTGACTTACTACATCATCTGTCCATCCATGACAAAGTGACTTATTGTGTCGTCTGTTCATCCATGACAAAGTGGCTAACTGGGTCATCTGTCTATCTATGACAAAGGGACTTATGTCATCTGTCAATACATGACAAAGTGACTAACTGGGTCATCTGTCAATTCATGACAAAGAGACTTACTGCATTATCTGTCAATACATGACAAAGTGACTTACTGTGTTGTCTGTCCTTTCATGACAAAGTGACCTATTGTGTTGTCTGTCCATCTATCCATGTCAATTTGACTCATGGCAGACATCACATATTATTTTCCATTGATTGCTCTTCTTCAAAATTTACGTTTATAGACATCATTTTCAAAATTCAAACAAATATTATAGCTTTTTACGTTTTAAGTTTGGGATTTTAGTTTAAAATGTAAATATTTGTAATGTTGTAATGTTAAGATGTAAGACTTTAGTAATTGTATTTTAATCTTTCCTTATCTTTTTTCGTCTATTGGGTTTCAATAATTTTGATTTCTACATCTAAGTGATTATCTAGAGGCTTACAAGTAAGAGTTTATTTGTTCTGCCTCTTTAAATAAATTTGACATTATTATTATTCAAACGCAGGCTTCATCAGGTATCAGTATCAGGTTTTTACCCATTATGACATTTTACCATTAACAGTGTCGGATCTGTGTGAGCACGGAGGTTCTTGTGTGAACATACCAGGTGACTATCGCTGTGAGTGTGCTGCAGGTTATGAAGGCAGACGATGTGAGGAGAATATCAAGGAATGCGTGTCAAATCCATGTTTGAATTCTGGAACCTGTCTGGATGACACAGCAAAATATGTCTGTGTTTGTCTTGAAGGTATGTTCATGTAATGTATAGAATTATAATAGATTTGGTAACCCTTTCCTATATACAACCAATCTGCAGCAGACTACTTTGAAAAGTTAACCCTTTCCCTCATATGACAATTCTGCACCAGATGACTGAACATGTTTTGAAGAAAAATAAAAAATCTCTACAATGGAATGGAGAACATAGGACACAAAGTGGAAACATTTGTGGCAAAAGAAGAAATTGCTCGTTTTGAGCAATTTCTTGTTTTGTCGCTATGTTTTCAAAAAGCTGTCTGCTGCACAGGCGTCAGAAAGCGTCTACATGAGGGAAAGGATTTAAATTATGGAAAATCTCTGAAAATAAAGGTATAATTACTGATAAGAGTTCACCTTTTGTCATGGTGTTTCCAAAAGTTGTCTGCTGTAGAAGCGTCAGAAAGCGGCCATATGTAGGCAAGGGTTAAAAATAAGGTTTATTATTGAACAAATCTTAAAACTTTGTTTTCAATAGTGGTCAACTACAGATGTGTCAAAAGGTTCAATACTCAAACTTGGCATTCTGAATGAGATTTCCAAAGTCTATATTACACAAAAAAATGACATAAGTCTATATTACACAGAAAATGACAAAAGACTATATATCACAGAAAATGAAAAAAGACTATATTACACAGAAAAATGACAGTCTATATTGCACAGAACAAAATGACAAAAGTCCATATTACACAGAGCAATTTCTCAAAGATTATCTTATAGAAAATATTTCCAGAAAGAAACAAGTTTAAAAAAGTTTACAATATGAAAATGAATCTTTGCAATGAAATAACTCTTTAAGTTCATATATTATAAATGAAAGAAGTCTTTATTTTTTCTAAAGATAGTGTATACAAACTAATTTGAAAAATTAATATTATGTTTGGATGTTTATAAGGTGTTAATCAGTAAAATTCACTTGATGTAAAGTATTATGCAGTGTCACGCTTATTAACAAAATCATAGCAAGATCAAATAAATAAAATATTTTCCCTTTCTTTTCAAAGATGAAATCGAAGTCGTCAGATGCAGATTTATTGTATGTGGGAAAGAGTTAATTTTAAGTGATATTTTAGAGCTGTTATGGTGTGTTGGCATAATTGAAATATCAAATTACTCAAAGCATTGGTATTCGAGAGAGCTGAAAACATTTTTTAAACAGGAGAAATTGCTCAAAAGGTGTCTGATGTTTTCTGTTTGAGAAAAAGGATTAACCCTTTCCTTCATATGACAATTCTGCAGCAGACGACTTTGAATGTATTTTGTCAAAAACTGGAAAATCTCCATAATTGAATGGATAACCTATGACAAAAGGAGAAATTGCACGTTCTGTGCAATTTCTTCTTTTGTCACAATGTTTTTCAAAAGCTGTCTGTTGCAGAGGCGTCAGAAAGCGTCTATATTAGGTAAAGGGTCAATGAAGCATAGACACATTCACAAACCTTCTAATGAACAATAAAGTTAGTGCTTGGCCTTTCAAAAGAGCCAGATGTATGTGCTATGATGTAAGAATTATTGTTTTGCACAAGAATAGCCATAAAATAAAAGAAACCTTCTCTTATCTACAGATGAAGGTCATGATTGTAAACAAGTTAAATCAATATACTAAAGGGTTAACTATGTACCCTTGTCTGTTGATGGAAGTAATGTATTTAAAAAGTGTTGAAAGTTTCATAAAAGCTATACCTGTAATGGTTTTGAAAAAGAAATGAGGTGGTTCAAAAAACTTAATCCTTTTCCTCATATAGACGCTTCTGGGGCCTCTGCAGCAGATGGCTGTTTGAAAACTTAGTGACAAAAGAAGAAAATTTTGCACAACTTTTAGTCATAGGTTATCAAATCATTGCCACAATGTTTTTCGCTTTTAGTCATAGGTTATCCATTCAATTATAGAGATTTTCTATTTTTTGACAAAATATGTTCAAAGTCGTCTGCCGCAGATTAGCTGTATGAGGGAAAGGGTTAACTCTACAAAGCGTGTATGTAATACATACACACACACTCTGACAGAGCTATAGAGAGAATCGCAATGCCCTATATATATAATACTGTTTTGCGTAACGTTTATTATTGTATATGATATTCAATGTGTGTTTATAACGGTCATGTCACTAGCCTGTTCACAGTCACATCTTTATTATCAATTTACTATAGTATACATAACGCTGCATTAATACAGACCCCAACAATGTATGAAATACAGAATACGGTATAGACAATGAACACGTCATCTTGAGCAATAAAGGCACCGTAAAAAAATAACGTAAAAACCGTAAAGTAAGAAATGGCACAGGCATGTAAATATCATTTCGTATGTTACCGTTGATCGGTAACACGCTTGATTGACAGGTAAGATTATTTATGACATCTTTACAGCTTGTCGTTATCTTTCTCCCGCCTTTTCTTTAACAGCGCTGGGACATCGACTCGTCCCAATTGCGAAGAATAATCTGCAATTTCAAGTTAATCAGTATTGATGCTGTGAAGAATACTTTTTTTCGAGAGAATGCTTTTAAGAATATTTAGCAAAAGTCAACTAATTGATCTAAACACGTAGACTTTGTACAGTATAATTATTTTTTTTTAAATGTATCCAAGAAAACGCATCCATCATGTTTTAAAGAGTTAACCCTTTTACATACCAAACAAATCTGCAGCAAAAGTATGGAATAAATATATATTGTTTTATGGCGCATCGACAGCTAAGGTCATTTAGCGCGCAATTAAATTTATTTATTCATGATCCCTGGGTAAACAAACCAGTACTAGGCTAGAAAAGAGCAAAAGTATGGAAAATCTCGTTGAAGAAAATGTGTTTTTGATAAATATATATATATATATATTTGAACATCCTAATGTACAGAATAAGCTCATTATTAAATATTGTCCTCTTTTGTCACGTGGTTTTCAAAAGCCGTCTGCTGTAGACGTGTCTTAATGCGTATGTATGTTGGAAAGGGTGTATTGTCTCTATAATTAGACAGAGCATGTGACTAAAACCTTTCATAGCGATTTTATTGGTCGTGACTTTATTTGACGACATTTTACGCGAGTTTCGTTGCCCGGCAATAACAACCCAGAAGCCTCTGGTAGTTGACGGTGTGAAATAATTGATAATTGTAATGCATGACCGAAACCAACATTTGGACACATACTGGGAATAATTACTTATTATGATTGTGATTTTCGATTGAGTTTTTTGGATTAACAACGTAACAGTGATGTCATTATAGATGTAGTACTGAGTTGTACAGTGAAGTGAAAAAGTAGATGGCAAAAAGTGTACAGTGGCTATATTAAAGAATAATACACTACATGTTTTATAACTTCTTTAAATAGCTTGAAGAGTTTTAATATTTACTTTGAAACTTTAATTAAAAAAAACCAACATGGCTGGCCAATGTAAACTGAACGTTACACTTATTTTTATATTTATTTTAGTAATAGAATATTGTTCTGCACAGCAGCAGAACAATTTAATCGATCAAAATGCTAACACAATATTTGATCGATCGTTTCAAAACACTCTTCTGTCGAGACAACCAATTAATACACCGCAAACCGGCGGCGGAACAAGACTACGAGGAAATATGGGAATCGGACAAACAAACACTGTTCGAAACAACGGCTTACTGCAACGGGTTAATTCACCAAGGCAATTGAGTAATAATGCAAGAATCACAATGTTAAGGATAACAAACCCTACACGGCAAACCGGCATCGGTCAAACGAGAACATTGCAGACGCCCGGCAGAACTGGCTCTGTGCAATTACCTGGAATGCAGCGAGGCGTTAACCCTACAACCGGAATAACAAGACGAAGACAAGTAGGTGTTCGGCGAACCAATCTACAACCTACTTCACCACTTAGGGCCCAGACGTCTAATAGACGGATTTCCGTTGTAAGGCCATCTGGTACGCGCCAAATCGGAAATATTCAACCACGACGAACGAACATCAGAGGCACAAGCACGGGCCAATTTGCAGGGCGTTTGGGCAATCGTCAGGTACGTTTTTATTGTTGTCACCCTCTTTCTTTGTATTGAATATCCCCCTTCTTTATGTTTTACTATCATCTTCCTGTACCTCTCACCCTACTTCTTTGTGGTCACCCATTTGTTTTGTTTATCTACCTCTTCTTTTGCTCTAATTCTTCTTTTTCTTCTTCTTCCTTTTCTTCTTCTTCTTCTTCTTCTTCTTCTTAACATTATATATTTTCTTTTATTTGTTCACATTCTTCTACTTTTCCCGTCTTTCCTTCTTATCAAAGTCTACTGATCAATTTATGTTTCCTTCCTTCAATGGGAAAGTACGTACATTATATTCTTAATAGTTCAGAAAGCCAATTGCACTTTAACTGCTTCTCATATTTTTACCAATCAAATGTATAACAAAGTGAAATGAGCCAACAGTATGTATTCTGCGTAAAGTTTCGACCAGGATCAGTCTAAGCACTCTATACCTTTATCCACCTGAGACAGCATGTGTCGACCCGGATCAGTATGCGAGGATAGCGCAGGCTTATCCGGGTCGATACTTTACGAAGAGTCCATAATGTTGGTTTCTCGCGGGACAGCTCAAATATGTTGAATATGTATTGTGTTGACAATGTTCAAGATCCGTACAATATTGATTGTTTCTTTTATAGCCGTTGATGTCATCAAGTTCCGTTTCCTTTCAGGCAGAACTTTTACAAGTTGACGTGATCAAAATCCGCGATAGCTCAGTCAATAACGACGAGGGCAAGCAAACCGGTGTTCGTCAATTCAAACTCCGGCTCGGCTATTTGTCAAAATTAGATGTAACTTGTATATTTCGCCTTTCACCAGTGGGGGATATATTATATGTGTTGGAAGACAGCAGAATGGTGTGGAGTAGATGCAAGAAGGCTAAAAAACATACGTTGAGTGGTGAACTGGTCGCCACGACATAACTATAATACCTTTGAGAACGACGTTACACTTCAATCATTTAATCAACGATTAATACCAATTTTGTTAATTCACCGTTTGTCTCCTTTTCGTTGTTGACAGGGTCCACGCACGGCAACACAGAATAGACAGGGAACGTTAACGCGAGATCCTCGCACTGGGTTGATTGTACAGGGTTCGCAAACCAGATCGCGCCAAGGAATATCAAACATGCGGCCATTGGGTCGAGTACCAACATGCCGAACAAACACGGTCTATGCTTGCCAACCTTTCCCACAGAATCTGGACAGGCGAAGAGCTAGGCGTTGTGTTAGAGCTTGTGGAAATAGGTTATGCGCACAACTGTGTTTGTGCGGTTGCGTTCCCCAGAGGACTTCTGGTCAGGTCAGCCGCCGAATAGACACCAACCAGCTACAAAGTATACGAGGTCAAGGTCGGGGAACTGTTTCCGGTGGCATCAGACGAAACAATGGCGTCATGACCGGACAGTCGCCAAATAATTTAAACTTCACGATAGACAACTCTGTCTTAACAAGTCTTCTGGCGAACCCTGATTTAAACATGCTTGTCGGCCCTCAAGGCATAAATCAACTACTCCGTGGAGAGCCACCGACGCTGTTCGGGCCACAGCTTCAGGGGAGGGCACGACAGAACAGAACAGTCGTCAACAATAATACCATGGCCTCCATTAATATGGGCGTTCCAATACCGTCGGGCATGACTCAATCACCATTGGGCTCCGCCCCCTTTCTTGCAAGCATGCTGGCTTCCGGTGGCGGTGAGAGCCTGCGAGAGATTGGCAGTGAAATCCGTACCGAGTTGTTCCCGTCTCTAACAGGTATCTTAAATTATTCAAGTTATTGTCATGGTTTTTTGACATGTTACAGTGCTGGGTTTGCTAGGATATGTTTTACGGCGGCAATCATATTAACCACTCATTACCATCCGTGAATTTTCAGTACTCGTTTGACATGAACGTATTTCACGATCGATCATTATTGCCTCTGGGTAATGAATTGACACAAATCAGCCTGCGCAGTCCGCGCAGACTGATCCGGGTTGACAAACTCCCTCTGATGGGGATATAGGTATAGAGTAATTATAGAGGCATGCTTAGGCTGATCCGGGTCATTGCTTTACGCAGACTTCACAATGTTGGTTTTTCTCGCGGGACAGCTCAATTATTACAAACAAGAAACAAGAAATTAAACGGCGATCAATATGAGAAAACACTATTATATATTTTAAAAAATATAAAATTTGCACAATAATCTATAGATGTGTTTATCAAAGGCTAATCGGCCACCTTCATCTAAAAGTAATTAATATTTTGCTCTTAAATATTTTATTTCATTTGTTTTCACTGAAATAGAGACGGACTGATCGGCTAGTGTTCAATATGTATGAATTAAAGTATAAAAGGGCCAATTCAAGACTAACTGTTACAAGGTATCATCAGAGCCAATATACATGCACAGAGCTCTTAATAAGATGCATTTCTAATGTTCTAAAATCCTTATTCGACATTTAAACCCTATGTTGTGGGTACTCAAAAGAATCGTCTCAGTCAACCGATTCTTTTGAGTACCCACATGATAGGATTAGGACAACAGCGTATGCTTGATTCACTGAATCGATTTTAAATTGTTTTTTCAACAAAAAGTGTTAAAACCTTATCTACTGTCAACGCCAAAATGCGTCTACATGGGGAAAAGTGTTAAAATGCTAAGGGTTAACAGTTTTGCTAACAATCTTATTTTGATTTCAATTTCAGAATTTCGAAGACCTGGCACAAATATGATGTCATCGCTAACTAACAATAACCCTGATTCCCGACAACCATCTCAAGGTATGATTAGTAACACTTTTACCCTCTTAATTAGGTAGACGCCTTCGTAATAGATACATTTGGAAAAACGTTGGCTTGTCCAGTCACTTATTAATGGTTTTTTGCAGTTCCTTTCTGCAGGCGACATACGTGGATTGTGTGTCTTGTGCGGTCATCGTACCACTTATCAAATTACTTTCATCATGTGAGACACTTGTTGATTGTGTGTCGTTTCCGGTCATTATATCACTTATCAAAGATTTCTTTCTGCAGGAGACATAAGTGAATTGTGTTATTTTAGAGGTAAGAATCTATTATCTAACATAGTTAGTAGGTTACTAAGATCTAGTTCAACATTATTTATTCTTCATAAACGTTGATATAATTTGACAATGTTACGTACCAAGCGGTTATTACATACACGTCAATAAATCAATTTAACAGATATGAATTTTCCTCAAGGCTACTTGCCTCACGATTAGTAGAAATGATTAGATTAGATAACACATTTAGAGTCAGGGGAGAATCACACATAATAAAAAAAAGAACAGGTATCAATCACAAAAACTAACACTTGTATATGTATTGTGTGAACAATACATAAAGGGCGCAGTTTCACTCACTGTTTGACCTTGCTCTATTGACGATATGCCTCAATACATAAAGGGCGCAGTTTCACTCACTGTTTGACCTTGCTCTATTGACGCTATGCCTCAATAAGCAATAGCTGTTCTATTACGACTATCCAGTTCCACCTAGCAATCAGGCGAGGCCTGAAAGCTACCCAGACCGAGCGATGCTTCTCTTCTAAAACCAGCGCTAGGCAGCACAGCGCCTTCCATAGCATCAGTAGCTCCCTTACATAAAACTTACTACGCTCCGAGCAACACAGTGAAGCTTGGCAAACTGGCTCACGATTTCAAACCAGCGAGGCCGCCTCGATAGTGAGAATGTTTCAGCAACACCTAAAGGCCCAGGAGATCTAATTAAAGTATTCGATGAACTCGGTGTTTAAATTGTTCATCCGCTACGCCACCTAGCATATTCCCGTATTTCCAATAGTTGCCGAACATTACAAAGATACCTATAATTAACAAACCTGTATATATGTATTTGTAAAAGAGAACACATGGCGGATCTTGAACTGTGTGGAGTGTTACGGTTTTGTAATTTGTCGCAATGCCAATAACATATGAACAAATAACATTTATACATCGACAGAAACATTGTACCAGAACAATACATATTTTCAACCGGATCGTACGAGTAGGTTTGTCAATGAGAATATTGCGTCGCTATTTAGTATTTATTGAACTTATGGCGTCACATTATTAAATGCTGGTTTCATTTAACAATATTGCTTGATTGCTAACATTTTCTTAAGCAAACTAACTTTGCAATACAATTGTAGCATCTAAGCTTGGAGACGCTGAGGGTAAGTGAACTGTCGTCACGATATAAATGAAATGCGTTTGAAAGCGGCGTTAAACACCAATAGTCAAATCACATCATAAAGGACTATTGAAATGACAATGCTTCGCTAAAATGGCACCCAGCTACCAGGTCAGCATTAGGTCTAGTAACATCTGCCAAAATGCAATCTCGTTTTGCCATTCTGCCAATCCTCCAATTTCAGACAAAGACAAATATCTTTCTTTTATTTTGCCAGTTTACTCCCAAGTACTGCCAAGAGCAATCTATTACTGCAATTCTGCAAGTGTTAACTGCCAATGAAACCCCTCGATTTGACATGCTGCAAGCTTACTTCCCAAGAGACATCACCTTCTGTAAGTCTACAAGCTTACTTCCCAAAAGACATCACCTTCTGTAATT
>JAUELF010257406.1:0-11535 GCA_031471495.1 Clinocardium nuttallii
CCATTACTCTCTAGAAACTCTATGTAGGGGTTAGTCTAACGACTGTTCAGCATTGTTAGTGATGCTTATTTTTTATGCCCCCGGAATCAAAGATTCGGTGGGCATATAGTTTTGGGCCTGTCTGTCCCTCTGTCTGTGGCAAAAATGAAAACTTTAACCTTGGCCCTGTCAGGGGCATCAGTGTTTCACAAACACATCTTGTTTTAATAGTGATGAAAAATGTTGAGGCAAAACGAGAAATTACTGTGGTGAAAGTCTGTTTTGCCCTTTGTGTTTTAGACCATATCTTTTGGTCAGTTGCTGATACCCAGTTCGAGGAACCAGCCAGCCAGATGGGATTATAACATGTGCCATGTTGGAACCAGGAGGCAAAGCAAGACAGATGTGTTTTGACTGTGACTGATGACAGAGACAAGACAAGACTCTTTAAGACCAAGAAAATGATAACATAATGCAAGTTTTACTGATAGCTACGGGCGAGTGGACACAACAAAAGGTTAATTTATCAATCAATATTTCAGGATGAAATTCATGTTGCCTTTGATGTGAGTAGAGTACCATCCATGTACCTTCTCTATGTGACAGTCTACATCACCATCGTCTGTGTTCTGTTTTATTATCTCGTTGACAACATGTTTGCTAAAAGTAAACTCTCTCCTAAAAGGATAAAAAGATGGTATGACTTTCTTATTACTTCGTTCTGTATTAAAGTTTAAATTTCTGTCTGAATTTATGTTCAGACTTGTGCATAATAATATAACCCTTTTTTTGTATGCGGGAAAGGGTTAAGACCAGATCTTAACTTTGCAGCTGTAGCAAATGTTCGTATAGATCTGATGACTGCCTATTACAGTTCATATCAGATTGACCCATTACGTCAGCCAATCAAATTGTCGCCTACAAAGTTGTAAGGTATCAACAGGGGAGATAACTTATATACATAAACAAGATAGAGAAGCATTGATGGCCAAGTGTTCTAAATGTTTGTTGTATGATTGAGCTGAAAAAGAAGTACTAATTCATGAATATTTAACACTTTCCCGCACACAGACGCCTTCTGATGTCTCTGCATCTGACTGATTTTGAAAACATTGTGACAAATTGAGAAATTTCATCTTTTTGCAACAATGTCTTCAAATCTAATCAGTAATTATACTTTCAATAAAGGAGATTTGCATTATTTTTGCCCTTTTGTTGTCTGCCGCAGATTTGTTGTATGTGGGAAAGGATTAAATGAAAAAGGGTCAGTTTGAGAAGGCTTTATATATGCAGTGAGGACAGGTCAAATACCTGCACAGTGAAGTATTCTGGTAAGATTTTAACTTTCAACCTGCAGACGTATTTTGACTCAATAGCAGCAGACGTCTTCTGAAAACATTGTATCCAAAGGTGAAATTACTCATGATCATGAGCAATTTTCCTTTGGCCACAATGTTTTCAACATCATTTTGACTATTCCTATTATTATTGTAGGGCTTGTTTACTCACTGTAACAGGAACTTGGACATTCTTATTGATGGTCACCTTGGTGATTGCTTTGAGGACAGAGGTTTCCATAGAAACAAACATACATTTATTGTCTTCTAAACTTGTAAGTATAATTGAGTCTTTAATTCCCACATATATGTGTTTTCTGAT
This sequence comes from Clinocardium nuttallii, assembly GCA_031471495.1. Lineage (NCBI taxonomy): Eukaryota > Metazoa > Mollusca > Bivalvia > Cardiida > Cardiidae > Clinocardium > Clinocardium nuttallii. The sequence continues at coordinate 1,639 of JAUELF010257406.1, forward strand.
GACTCTGTAGCAGACGACGTTTGAAAACATTGCGGCAAACAGAGAAATTGCTCAAAACAAGCAAGCAAGTTCTCTTTTTGCCATTTTGTTTTCATCTTTATCCCTTTCCCTCATATAGAAGCTTTATGACGCCTCTGCAGCAGACGGCTTTTTGAAAACATAGTAACAAAATAACATTACATACTTCTTAATCATTCCCATCCTACATTAAATTTGTGGTAGACGACTGAAAATATCTAGGCAAATGCATGTATGCACATACATATGAAAAATCTCTATAAGTATAAATGAAGGTAAAATTATTGAATTAATCCTTTCCCTCATATAGACGCTTTCTGCAGCAGACAGCTTTTTGAAAACATACTGACAAAAGAACAAATTGCACAAAACGTGCAATTTCTGCTTTTGCCACAATGTTTTCCACTTTTAGTGATAGGTTAAATCCATTTAGTTATAGATATTTTCTATTTTTTGACAAAATATGTTCAAAGTCGTCTGCTGTATAATTGTCGTATGAGGGAAAGGGTTATTCAGTGATATAACTTATTTATTGATTTTTTTCTAGTTTTTTGACAAAAGGCTTACAAAATTGTTTGCTGCAGATTTGTTGTATGTGAGAAAGGGTTAAGTATGTCTGTTTCATACACTGTTTCCCTGATACAGGTGACATATGATATCAGAGCAGCATATTAAGGCTCTCTCATGAATATACATTATGTGAAAAATTTCTTGTTTGCCCACAATGATTTGAACACTGGTACTTCAATTTTTTAAGCTGATAAAGATTATAATGCTGAAGACGCTCTTCGAATCTTAAAGGTTAAAATATGGAAAATCTCTGTCAGTACATTACAAGTATTGTTATTGAAAATAGTTTAAACAATGTCGACAAAGGAGAAATTAATCAATATAAGCATATTTTTAACCTCGATGTTTTCAAGAAATGTCTATTGCAAATGTTTCAAAATGCGTCTACCACAGTTGATTAACTTATGCCTATCTCACAGACTTGTTCCTTTTCAAAGCAGAAAGCTTGAAAGTGATGATAAAAGCTGGAGTCACATCTTCTTGGAAAACTGGAGTCATGTCATAGAAATCTAGAGTCCTCTTGGAAAGTTGGAGTTTTATCTTGCTTTAACCCTTTCCCCATATAGACGCTTTCTGACGCCTCTGCAGCAGTTGGCTTTTTGAAAACATACTGATAAAAGAAGAAATTGCTCAAAACGAGCAATTTCACCTTTTGCCTCAATGTTTTCCACTTTTAGTCATAGCTAGGTTATCCATTTAATTATAGAGATTTTCAAAGTCGTCTGTTTCAGAATTGTTATATTGTATTATATTGTCAGAATACATGGAAAGGGTTAAGTCACATCTTCTTGGAAAGTTGAAGTTGTTTCATGCTTTAAGGTATTATGTGTTGCATGGATAGCATAACATAGTTTACTTATTATAGTAGCAGAAGTCTATTAAAAAAATGTAGCGATATATTGTTGAAAATTTCTTAAGTTTTGGCCAATAATCAGATGTGTTATTTTCAGAGAAGTCTGCATTGAAAATGCTTGGTGAGAATATTCTAACATCTGGCTAGTTGGAAATGGTCAAATTTGTCTTCTTTACATACACTGTTTTCCTTGCTTTTGATACAGAAGTTAACATTAATGAAATTAAGAAATAAGAGAAAATGCACGTTTAGAAGCAATTTCTTCTTTCCCAATAAAGTTTTGAGCTGAAGAGACATAAAAAGTCATCTGTATTATGTTTAAGGGCTAACATTGAATCTCACTTATTTCAGGGAGACGTTATATCGACAGACCTGAATTCCCACAAACTTCACACCATTTTATCATACTGGGGCACGCGTTGTCTACCACCCACAACCCACGGTACCGTGTCGATATTTGGAGTTTTACCCGTCAGAGATGTCACATTTTATCTACAATATTACTGCATTCCCATAGTGACTGTATTATTTACGCCGATTTTCAAGCTGATTGTGGCTGTTATGACTGTACATAACTGTGGAAAACAAGGATGATTGTTTCAAAAGTGCAATTAATAATAGTGATAAACTCTGGGCCCATATCATATTATTTATTTTTTTAAACAACGCAAGTACTGGTCTCAAGGAAGCTGACATTGAGCTGGATCTATATAAGCTGAAGGCCTGATTTGCAATTCATGTCAAATAAATAAGGTTAAAATTATTTGATTTAAATACTTGGAATGTGTTCCAATATTATGTCGCCAATATTACGTTTTCCGCCTAGCATAATACATTGTTTAAAAAGTGTTATAGACCCTTTTCGCACTTGCAGAAACGTTTTGGCAGAAAACTTTTGAAATCATTGTGGTAGAAGGAGACATTTCTCAAGTTGTGTTATTTCACCTTTTGCCATAATATTTAACCCTTTCCCTCATATAGACACTTTCTGACGCCTCTGCAGCAGATGGCTTTTTGAAAACATAATGGCAAAAGAAGAAATTGCACAGAATGTGCAATTTCTCCTTTTGCCAAAATGTTTTCCACTTTTAGTCATAGGTTATCCATTCAATTACAGAGATTTTTCAGTTTTTGACAAAATTTGTACAAAGTCGTCTGCTGCAAAAATGTTGTATAAGGGAAAGGGTTAAACTCTACAAAATAGTCATATTCTAATTGATAGAGTTAGTACATATTTATCCCTAATTGATAGAGTTAGTACATATTTATCCCTACCTGTTTTCAAAGTAATCTGCTGAATATTTGTTTTAAATGAGGAAAGGTTAACGCAATATAGAGTTGGCTGTTGTCTGTAGTCTGCGTGAATGAGGATATTAATATTATCCCATTACTATACATGAATTTTCATAGGTTGTCTGCTTTACAATCATCAGGCGAACAATTTCCTTAATCCAGAAAACTGAAAGAATTATATTGACAAAGATTTGAAAATATTGCAATAAAAGGTGAAATTGCTCGTTTTTAGAAAATTCACCTTTTATTAAAATGTTTTTAAAAGTCATCTGCAAGGGCAGGCATCAAATGTTGTCTATGTGAAATAATAAGTTAACTCAAGTTGAAAACAGTGTTACAAAAAGAGAAATGTTTCATTTAGAGCAATTTCTCCATTTGCCACAAAATCATGTTTTTAACCCTTTCTGATCCCTCTGCAGCAGACAGGTTTTTGAAAACATAGTGACAAAGAAGAAATTGTTCAAAACGAGCAATTTCTCCTTTTGTCACAATGTTTTCCACTTTTAGTCATAGGTTATCCATTCAATTATATAGAGATTTTATATTTTCTGACAAAATATGTCGTCTGCTGCAGAGTTGTAGTATGAGGGAAAGGGATAAAATGTAAATCAGTTACTGTAAGGTTGAACTTTTAATTACATTACAGGTATAAGTTACCATTCCGTCCATCCACCCACTACGAAAAGAGTCCATATCAGTGCCTCATGCCCCCTGACCCTAATCCCTTGTTAACAGAGACGCCCTTAGAAAAACTACGCCTGTCCTGGAATGTTGCCTGGAATGGGGGCATGGATAACTTGGCAGCAACAGTTCTGGGTTATAAACAGATTCAGAGTACAGATGAGTAAGTTGTGGTTTTCTTTTTTTTCTTGTTATGTTAACCCTTTTCCCACATACAACAGTTCTGCAGCAGATGACTTTGAAATCATCAAGTATATAATGTAGAAATTCTCCATTATTGATAGTATCATTATTGAAAAGAGTTGAAATCATTGTGGCAAAAGGGGAAATTGCTCTTCATGAACAATTTCACCTTCTGCCACAATGTTTTCAAAAGTCATCTGCTGCTTTTGCGTCAAAATGCGTCTGCAGGTTGGAAAGGGTTAAAGTTACTTTACAAATGAAGTTTTGATATTAGAAGTGTATACGGAGTGATATAGATTGGTGTGTATCATACAAGTGCATGAGCACCAGTTTGTTATATGCAAGTAATTTAACCCTTTCCCACATATAGACGCTTTCTGACGCCTCTGCAGCAGACGGCCTTTGAAAACATCGTGACAGAAGAAGAAATTGCACAAAACATGCAATTTCTCCTTTTGCCACAATATTTTCTACTTTTAGGTTATCCATTCAATTATAGAGATTTTCTATTTTTTGACAAAATATGTTCAAAGTCCTCTGCTGCAGAATTGTCTTATGAGGGAAAGGGTTAATCCTGCTAATTTGCCTTTTCATTCATTGACCTGAGAGGGTCTTTGAACTTTTTTCATTAGGTTATCTCAGAACATATCGCCCAATTAAGGTGACGAAGATAATAAATTAACTTCTGAATGTGCTTGTGACCAGCATAGGGTTATTTAGTGTTATGACAGACGAGAGAAACTGGCCTTCTTGAGCCTCTTGTCATGTAAAGCAGTAAATTGCATATAATATTTACTTCCTTATTCATGTGATCATAAATCACGCTTTTCTTTTCCCCACAACGTTTTTAAGAGTCGTCTCCTGTCAACGCTTAAAGGTACAAATAGATCTATGTGAACAGTGAATATCCCAATCAGCTTGCACATTCTCGATGTCGGATCAAGAACTTCACTATATCAAACCTATTTAGATGTTTTGGATGAACTTGATTCTCTTATGGCTGCAATGATGAACCTTATTTGCACACTTGTAACTTTAGATAGGCTAATATATACAAACAGAGACTGAACCATAGCCCAGTGATACAAATATTGTCACAGCTAAAGGAGAAATAGTGTGTAAAGTTCTTTGGGTAGCATATGGACTTGAACTCAGTGATGGAAAATGTTGATTAAACTCATTTGTGTGTGTTACAGGTTAGACTCTGAATTTGTGCAATATTAAATAAATATAACACTGAAATACTCTTTGCGGTTTTTCTGTTAAAATAGAACAAAAGAAAAGAAAAACATTGAATATCTTCTAAAATTGGTCCTTTATGGTAAACATGCAATGCATAATGGTTGATGTTAACAATTCTAACATCATTTGAAGATTACAGTGCTTCTCATATGTGTGCGGGCTGGGCTATTGTGTTTGTGTACCTTCCTTTCTTGTCTGTCGTCCGCCTCTGATGCAGGAGTATGCGGGCTCGATAGCCGACCGGCTCATACAAACTACTTTAAAAATGGTAGTAATTATGGCTGCCCTCCTTGGCACTCAGGGTTACAACTGACTGGCTTGAGTCAGGATAAGTGGATCAATAGAACTGGTAACTTATTACCAAGGAAATGCAGATATATAATTGTACAATTGTTGAAAGTGGCGTAAAGCACCAAACAATCATTTCTCGTCAGTTCGCCTCTTCTCATCTTCCTACAAATAACTCCACCTTCTTAACAAGTGGATATCAGAATAATTTCTCGGGAACGTTTCAAGTTGGTCCTCTTTCAAAATAATTTAAATAATTTACTCCAAGGACAACTGGTTGTCATTGCAACAGAAAGAACAAGTTTCAAAAGTGTTTTTGTCCAAAAGCCCTGGCCCGATATGAAAATAATTTTGGGAACTTTCTTTCCTAGGTGACCCTCTTAAAAAATTGTTCAAAGTCCTCGGAATTCATTAAAAAAAAACATGGTCACCAGGTTATTTGGCACAACTGTTCTTGGAGTGACCCTGTACGAGGATTGGTCTAATTTTTCTGATCCTTTGAAAACAATTGTCCGCCAGAAGCTGGACTTGTTTTCCGTATGTATTTATATGGTAAATAATTTTAAATTCTTCTTGTCAAAAAATACTGGAAAGCTTTAAAAAATAAGTTTCTCGAATGAGCGTTTTCCAAAAGTGTGCGTACCTTGAAATCAGGACAAAGTTTTCAACAACAAAAAAGATGGATGTATGTAGTCCATCGGCAAGGAGTTTATGGTTCAAAATCAATTATGTTTCCTTAAGTCAAAACATGTTTTATAAAACGTCGCCAAATTTGGAGAACACATCATCGTGTTGGATAAATACAAGACACCCGGGCTACGAAGATTAATCGGGCAACATGCTTGCATGTTGCAATTTTATTTACATTATTGCGTTCTCCAATTGACCAACCTAACCTGAAAGGAAGTCGTACTACGGAATACACTTCACATATTGGTAAAACAAAAAAAAGAGAGTACATATTCCCATACTCGGGTCAGCAAAAGATTTCAGGTATACGACTATGTTTTGATAACTACATGATACACGGATGAATCGAACTTAAAATGGCGACTTCTCTGTGCTATAGTATCGTTCATTTGGTTCAGTATAACTGGTGATGACGTCCGACAAAATATTGTTGAAAAGAGATGAAAACCGCGGAGAAAGGATAAATTCCTCATTATAATCATTCTCTCCTATTGCCACGATGCTCTTAAAAGACGTCTGCTGAAAAATGGGTCTGCATGTGGCAAAGGGTAAATGGAGTAGTGTGTTTATTAATTTACTGGAACATGACTCGGACAGGTAAGGAAATATTTACCCTTAATCCACATTCGAATGGAGATGATGACTCGTGATTTATATCCACTACTAGCAAGACAACTATAATTCTTTTGAACTGTAACATTAGGACAAACTCACCATTAATTAGCATAATACTCTCGGGTATCCCTAAACGAGCGTAAACCGTTCTCATGAGATATATTACAGAGCTTCTTCTTGATTTTATGAGTTATTATACCTTTAGTAAACCCTTTCTGACGCCTCCACGGCAGACAACTTTGGAAAACTTTGTGGCAAAAGGAAATTGTTTCTTTTGCCACAATGCTTTCATCTTTATACAATATGTGTTCATTCATTTATAAAGTTACGGCATTATTTTACTAAATATTATCTGCTAAAGACTTGATGTACGTGGGAAATGGTTAACTACTGTGTTCGTCAACATTTAAAAAGAACTCTTATCCTGTGTGACTAGATCAGTAGCAGTGGTTTACCGAGGGCTATCTGCTATTTAATCGATCAGTTTGTGCTCATTCTTTCATTCCGGTGCTCTGGACATTACCAAGGGCTATCTGGTATTTAATCGATAAGTTTGTGCTCATTCTTTCATTCCGGTGCTCTGGACATTTTGAGCACTTGGATTCTATTTCAATTATGTCTTTGGTTATTCTTTAGCCTGAACATAATACCGCGTACCTATTATATAGGGCTGTACCTTGTCCGGATCGCATCTTAACCATGCATCAAAGCATTTCAAATAAACTTGGCACAAATGTTCATCGTGCTAAGATGAAGTGTCGCGCACAAGACCCAGTCCTGTTCCTTAAAGGTCAAGGTCACACTTTCGAGCTGAATATTTTCCAAATATTACCTGAAAAACAAAAACAGGTGATATCTTAAAAATATAAAAAAGATCTAGATCTATATTCAATTATAAATATTGATTCATGCTTACTTATACATATAGAAATTTCTCCGTGAATTTATATCTTACAGTGAATTTATAACTATTGCATCAAGTTATAACTCTCACTTTGCAGAACTACTTGTGTCTCCATGTTGTTTACAGTATGTATGAACATACTGAGACTTGAAACGAGTAACAACTCGACTTAACCATACAATAGAGTTGATCTGTGTATCTAAATTTATGATAACAGATCGAATAGGCCCAGTAGGCCCTATACATTTAATGACGTGATTCAACAAAAGGCACTGTTTATATTGAAAAAATAGTTACAGCTATTTAAAATAAAATATTGTGTCGCTGGGTAATAGAATGATTATCTGATCACAATGATAACACATTGCTGAATACCATATCTAAAATAATGTACAAAGAATGAATACCTATCACTTCTTGAAAATACTATCACATGATTGAAAGTACGTAAATTCGCGAGATTCATTTCCCTTTACAAGTGATGTCATTGATTGACAAAATATCTTCCTTTACTCTGAAAGAAATATCAATAATACACTAAACAAGTATCCTCTATATCTCTGTAGATCCTATATAGCAATAGTTTGCGCCAAAGTGTATGCTATGGTTCTAGACGTAACCGCCGTTGACGTTGAATGACATTGATGTAACTTCCTGTTTAAGTCCTACATTCAACCTGATGAAGATCAGATGCCCGAAACGTTGTTAATTAATACATTGTTAATGTTGAAACTTGACTTCTTTACAATTTTTTCATATTGTGTCGATTTCAATTGCGAAGCAATTAAACCATTTAACCGGACTGTTGCGTTCAATACGTTTTTAACGGATGTTGACCGTACAGTCGCAAACAAAGTGTGCGCGCTGTAAAATAGTTATTGAATACTCAAAATATGCACATGTCACGTGTGAATAACTTCTTATTGCGCAGTTACTGTTGAAAACTCAAATATTTATGGTTTTGATTCAATAGATAGTTTTATGTTTAACGAAATTTAGTTACTTCCATGAGATTGTCGGGACATCCGAGTCACTACAGATCATATCAAACATAGTACATATTATGAAACTGGTATGCGCAAAGTAGGAGCCCTATAACGCTCACCTCAATGCAAGAGCTCACCAGTAATACACATTTACATGTTTCGTCTCAATGGACCTTACGGGGCCCCAGGTGAAACCGCCACTGCATAATAAATATTATGAAACTGGCATTAGCAAAGTAGGAGCCCTATAACGCTCACCTGAGTGCAAGAGCTCACAAGTATACAAATTAACATGTTTCGTCGCTTGGACCTTACGGGTCCCCAGGTGAATTCTCCACTGCATTTTCACGCGACTTTGTTCTTCTCCGTTCCACTTCGCGAATTTTAATAAGCTTCCATAGTAAACCTCTCGACGCATTAATTTTTAAAGCATTTGTTAAACTTTATTGGAGTACTCACGCCTTACGTTTTTCACTGATGTTCCAACAACCTTATAATGATCTTATTTGGGGAGATAATGCAGAGTTGTTGATGAATGATGAAATATTTTTCTCGCGCAGTCTCACCATGTGTTAATCGATGCTATCAGCAATTGGCAGGCTGCCAACTCCGAAAAAGTGGTTATATTACTATGACCAGGGGCTAAAGCCCCTGGCCAAAAATGATCGTAATGTTAATTTCGGGAATCCATCCCATGTTACTATAAATAGCCCCTCTATATGGTCGACATTAGTTTGTAATTCCGTTGTTTAATTTGTACAAGTGTAGAAAATATGTAGCTTTGTCCACATACTCAATTGCACTTTAGGACCCTTCACGCAGGAGTTCCTTAGGGGATGCTAGTCGCGTGGCGATGTACTTGTATTTCCTTCTCTTGGTTGGTATTTTACCTCCTGTAGCATACTGAACTATCTAGATACAGGAGGGGCTTCAACTTCCAGGATTGTTCTGAAGGTTGAAAAGATGTTCGGATGAAAATGCTGAAAAGATTTTTCTTCAACATAAATTGTTCGCCGTCCTTGGACTTTGGGTTTTAAAGTGATTCCAAGATAATTTAATTTTATACACCATATTTGAGTTGAAATTGTGGAAAAATAAAGGAGGAAAACTTAGTACGGCCCGCCGCTTATTGATAATGAATTATTAATGAGTAACTTTCATTTGCCCCATGGATGTTACACGGAGCTAAACTGATTCATAGCATGAAATGAGAAGTAGGAATGAAGGGATATCGAAGTAACTCAGCAAGTTATCCTAGTAGTCCAGGAGCCGAGGGGTCATACCTTGCACTGAGAGTAAAAGTTTGTTTCTTTGCTGATTCTAGTAGACTAGATGTTACCCTTCATTTTCCAGGTGGATGACTGCTCGTCACCCTTGAGCAATTTTCTGCATTAACCCTTTTATGTCGAGAGCGCGAATTAAAAAATTGTCGAAAAATTAGTAGGGGAAACAAAAAGTAATCCAGATCCGTTGTTTTTATAGATAATGCATCGTGTGACCACTCAAACTGTTGGCATTGAAAAGTTCTTTATAATAATATGTATTATATGCAAATTTGTTTAATAATGAGGTCA